>OVAV01001101.1:0-12315 GCA_900406375.1 Iberis amara | reverse complement strand
CCCCTGATTTGAAGCATATCCAAGGGGTAATTTCACGTAAATTTCTTCATGAAGGTCCCCATTCAAGAAAATATTAGAGATATATAGTTGATGCAAAGACCATTTATGAATGGCAGCCAATGACAGAGGTAAGCTTAGCAACAGGAGAAAATGTGTCATTATAATCAATACCCTCCTATTGGGTGTACCCCTTAGCAACAAGTTTAGCCTTATATCATATAACACTACCATCAGCATTGAATTTGGTTTTTAAAAGCCATTTACAACCAATGGGAAATTTATTAGTAGCCAGAGAACACACTGTCCAAGTGTGAGTACCTTCAAGTGATGAAATTTTAGAATCCAAAGCCTGACACCACACCTTATGTTTCCTTGCCTCAAGGAAATTTTTTGGTTCAGGTTCTTTATCAAGGTTAGAAAGAAAAGCATGATGAGAAGTTGACAAAATTTCAAATAATGAGTATTTAGAAATATGATGGAAGGTTCAAGATTTCACTGAATTGCAGTAATAATCTTGAAGATAAGCTGGTGTTTTATGATTTTCATGAGATGTTTGAGCTAAATGTTCAGTGACATCAGATATAGAATCAACAGTGGACATGATTTCTACAGAGGAAGAAGTACAAGATAATGACTCCTTTAGATCAGAATGAGGCATAAAGGTCTCTAAATCAGAAAANATGGAAGGTTCAAGATTTCACTGAATTGCAGTAATAATCTTGGAGATAAGCTGGTGTTTTATGATTTTCATGAGATGTTTGAGCTAAATGTTCAATGACATCAGATATAGAATCAACAGTGGACATGATTTCTACAGAGGAAGAAGTGCAAGATAATGACTCCTTTAGATCAGAATGAGGCATAAAGGTCTCTAAATCAGAAAAGAAATTATGATCAAGTGAAGATTCATCTAATTTAACAAAAGGAAAGAGCTCTTCATGAAATTGAACATTTCTGGAACTGAAAATTGAATAAGTTCCCATATCAAGCAGTTTGAAACGTTTGTAACCAGGAGGATATCCAAGTAAAATACATGCACAAGCACTAGATTCAAAATTATGTCTACTCTTGGGTGAGGTTGATGCATAACAAAGACAACCAAAGGTTTTCAATTAATTATAATCAGGCATCTTCTTTGTTATAACCTCATAAGGAGATTATCATTTAGAACAAGAGCTGGTATTCTGTTGATGAGGTGAACTGTTATGAGAATGCAGTCACCCCAATAAGGTAGAGGAATGTGTGATTGAAAGAAAAGGGATCTAGCAACATTGAGAATATGCTAATGTTCTTTCTACCACTGAATTATGCTGTTGAGTTTCAGGATAAGAGTGGAATGGCACAATGCCTTTAGATTAATAAAATATGGTGAAGTTGAGTTCTTGTGCATTGTCAGACCTTACCCCTTTAACTCTAATCTTAAATTAATTTTCAACCATGTTTATGAAATTGGGAAAACCAGTTAAGAAATCATATTTTCTTTTCAAGAGGTAAACCCAACTGGCTCTAGAACTATCATCTACTATTGTTAGAAAGTATCTAAATCCATCATGAGTAGGGACAGAGAAAGTATCTATCATGGGAAATATATGGAAGATGATTCTGTTTCAAAAAATGACAGACTTTGCAATAAAATTCTTTATCATATTTTTGAGTAGGTAAAGATAAAGTGTCTGACATAGTTCTAAGATTAGATTGGGATAGATGCCCTAACATTTTACGCCAAAGAGATGGACTGGAAACAAAAGCAGCAATGAAAGAAAACTAAATACCTTTGAAACCTAATGACTCAACATCCATGAAGTAAATGCTAGACACCTGTTTACACATTCCAATCATTAATCCTCGAGTATGATCCTGAAGAACACAAGAAGTCTCATCAAAACATACTTGACCATGCATACTTTTGCATAAATCACTAACACTAAGTAGATTGAATTTAAGCTGAGGTATGTATAAGACATTGTCAAGTCGAATAGTTCTACCCAACTAATGCTTCCTATTCCTACAATGCTCACAAGAACTCATGTTGGCAATGAAACAGTTGTATTTGGTAGGGATTTAAAGTTTGTAAAAGAAGATTTATCGTGTGTGATGTGGTTAGTGGCTCCTGAATCTATAACCCAAGCATTAATAGCAATGATGTTGCTACTAACAGAGCAGACATAAGGTCTATGAGCATTTGAAAAAGAACAATGGATAGAGGGGAAAACATTACCAGATGTTGGGCTATGGTTTGGGAAAGAAGGTTCAGAAGACACTGAGACAGAGTGACGTTCAAGTGTGATCGCAAAATTTGGACTCTAGAGTTTGTTTCTTAGGAATGAGACAATATGTTATATTTGATCAGTATAAAGATTATCAACTAGACGAATATTTCCTTCATAGTCACCTTGAATAGATACTGCAACTATAACATTATGACCTCCCGTTTTCTACTTAGGTATAAATGATGTTTGATATTTAAATAAATTAGTTAAAAAACTAACCATGTTGTACCAGGGAAACAACAAGAATGTAATCTCANTGTAATCTCGATAGAACGTCCCGCCCAGCCTGTAAGACGAACTCCTCGATCATCATATGGTATGGTGCCGCTAGAGCCACACCCACACCCAAAATCCACAACATAATCAACCTAACCAAATCAAAACCCTTGTGAAACAACAACCTCAAAAATTCCTCCATGGATTTTAATTATAAACAATTATAATAGCACTAAACTAGCAAATAAACCAAAAATACTTACATTTTATCAACTGCATGGCGGATTGGAGTGGATTGTCACTGGAAATCGCCAAAATCACCGGAAAAATAAAGAAGAGCCGAAGAAATGAGAGAAAACATATATGTTCGGTTTTTTCAACTTGTTTTACGAAATCTGACATAGAAATTTAAAATATTCCTACGAACTTCCTAAGGCACGTGGCCGGCTAAAATTTTGCATTCGCTTGTCGAAAATTGATTTAAGGATTTAGAAAGTGTAATACATTCATATAATGTCCATATCAGTGTATTTTTGGAAATTATTACTCATGTAATTCCTTTTTTATCGAACGTAACACATAAGAATTCAAAATATAAAACTATTACGTAAAGTTCTATAAATATGTATAACAAGTGTATTCATAATGTAATTTGCGTCAAAATAAAAATACTTGTGGTTTGCAAAAATATCATTATGTATTCATATGTAAGTCTTATTGATATATATTTTCATAAACACAAATGCATTTGTGCACATATAGTTTCAATAGTTTTACGAAACTACAATACGTAGGAAATCGAAACACAAAATAATTAGTTTCAAATCTTCAATACATGAAACAACAATAAAAACATACAATAAATTTGAAACAAAAAAAAATTTGAAACAAAAAAATTAACGGAGATAAATTTAACTAAAAATTAAACACAACAGATTTGCAATTTATGATTTTGAAGAATCATCAGCAAACACTATGGATAAAATTAAACATAAATATGTTAAATACATAATTATTCGTAATTAGATAAATCTAAATCCTCATCAGAATCTAATGAATGACCATCAAATTCTCCAATTGATCTTTTGATTTTGAATTAATTTTAAGTGCACAATCCTCTAAAGTTTCCACATTCCCGAATTATGAAAAGTCAACAGAATTGTCATCCTCTAAAGAAATTCCCACTTGGACCATCGGTTGGCTTTTAGTTGGTTACAAGACGTCGTTGGTTTTGTTTTTAAAACTTTCAATAACGACTACTAATTTCCCACAGATTTTCCACGACCATTGTTTCAGTGTGAATTCCGTGAGAAATTTTCTAAAAAAATTATGATAAACACAAAATCCATCGANTCCCACTTGGACCATCGGTTGGCTTTTAGTTGGTTACAAGACGTCGTTGGTTTTGTTTTTAAAACTTTCAATAACGACTACTAATTTCCCACGGATTTTCCACGACCATTGTTTCAGTGGGAATTCCGTGAGAAATTTTCTAAAAAAATTATGATAAACACAAAATCCATCGAAAATTTCCTACTAAAATTTGACGAACATGAAATCAATCGGAAATCCATGGAAATTTTTTTCGAGGACTAATATTCCATCGGAAATGCCATGGAAAAACCTTATGTTTTCTTATTGTGTAATTCATATTAGTGTATTTCACATCGATGAATCTTTTTTAATGCATAATATGTGAATGGCTATCTGCCTTGCTCTAAAGCTCCTATATATCTTTGGTGCTCTGATAAACTTGGTTGACGCTTCTTAATTAGTTTACCTGACTCTGTTATTTTTAACATGTGTGAAGCTTATTCCACTCTAACCAACAAGGTGACGATTTTTCTTTTTATGATTTCTCACTCACTTCCTTGGCTGAAAGGCTGAAGGAAAAAATAAGTTTTCCACAATACTTACTTATCCTACTTGGGCTATAGATCTTTTAGAAAACTACACAAGGAACTTTCAAAGAACATTACAATATCTAACAAGCGTGCTTCATATCTAGAAAGCATATTTTAGTTTCCACCTTAACCTAGACACGACTTTCACGACATTTAAATATATGTTATTTTTAATATATAAAAGCCAACACCTCAAACATGAATTTCAAATATTACAGTAGTCAAAGAATGAACCATCAATCATCACACAACACACATATGGGAGAGAGTTAGCATTCATGTATACCTTATTATTTGACCTCACAAGGTATAAAACAAACTCAAGGATTCCCTCTTCCAACCCTATCTATTAAAGCTCCTGTTCTCTAGGATTAAAAACTAGTTGATGAATAAGACGAAACAAATTACATACTTGCTATCAATCAAAAAAGAAAAATTACATACTTGGACGAGACATTGCATCATAGTTTATGTTATTTCATGCAAGACTCACTACAATTATGGCCAGTACCGGCCCATTAGGAAAAAGAACCTAATTATAGCATTGTCCAGGGTTGAAAATGGGCCAATTATTTCTGAACCCTGGACATTGTCTTCCTTCGCCTATGTCTCGGTCCGAGCCTAATTATAGCATTACTAATCAATTCATTGCATTTGTACAAGCGCATACGATGGTGACTTGCATGCCCACACAGTCATCACAAAAGAAATTCTTGAGCATATGGCGGGGTGCTCTGTTTTGTAGTTTTCTTATAGAATTCTTCCTCTCCTTGAATTCCCATTATCCTTCACACTTGTTGACCTGGCCTTTGTAGTTCACTTTGTGATTCAACAATCACTATAAGAACATAGAGATTAAACCGACGTAATCATCGATGAAAAATTCAGTGGCACATATTACGGACGAAAACCAGACAAAATAATGATCAAATTATTCCGTCGATACTCGTTCATTAAATTTTATTCCGTCGCAATAGTTGTCAGTAAAATAACTATGGATATATTATTTCGCACAATTCGTAAGTAATTTGCGACGAAAACTTTTTTATGTTGAATATCATATCAACGATGGATGATTCCGTAGGTAATTTTATACAAATATTCTATTGGTCATCCTTCGGTTAATTCGTCGATATTATTATTATTCTAAATAAACCACAATTCAAAATCTTGGAAAGTCAACATCAAGACAAATAATTAAAATATCAATTTCATCACCCATTGAAGAAGTATAATATGTAGTTGACTTTAATGTAAACAGTATTTTATCATCATCATCGATGGGATAGTTTGACGAGAAATTTGCTTCATTTGGGGTTATTCGTCGGTTTAATTGATACCCTAATCCCTAAACACTGAACATACAAAATTATCAAACAATCGTTAAACCATCTACACCACTTAACACAGTGGATTAGTGATGAATAAACATGTTTTTCAATCAAGAAACACGTAAATTTCAAAAACCCAAACATTTTGAATAAAACCGTTTGTCAATTTATAATACGTGTTAGAAAACGTTGGAAATGAGTTATATATAAGTTTTTCATAATTTTAAATGTAATGTTTAATACGATTTCTTAGTCTTTTAACAACTATTGTTGTTCATATACATGTTTTATAACTTGATAAACCCTAAACCAAAATCAATAAACCCTAAACCAATTGTTTAAATCATTATTGACAAACCATATATGAAGACTGTCGGTATCCATCGGTTTCAATCAAGAACAACAAAAACAGATTACGACGGAGTTAGACGGTCTTCATATATGATATGTCGGGAATTCATCGATACGTACACAAACTAAGTCACATGCATAGCCGCCGGTATTTCATTAGTAATTACCAAGGAAAAACCAACGGATAACCAAAAGTAATGCAGGAAAACATTTCCACAAAAATTTGGAAATTGCGCGCATTTATTTTTTAGAGGAAACCGACAAATATTTCTGCCGCATTCTTGGATTAAAAACAGAAACTAGACTCTTGTTCCTTGTTTCTGTTTCGTAAAAAAACTCCACAAAAAAGCATGAAACCTCTCAGATTTTTGTTAAGAAATTAAAAACGTAGCTTAAATATGGGTGGATTTAATTCAAACAATCCGAACAACCTAAGGTATGTAGTTTAATAATTCTTTTAGGTTCTTAAAATCGGTTAATTTTATGTTTTCGTGAATTTATTGAATTTTGATTGGATTGTTCTTTAGGATTGTGAGACTTTTAGGATTGTAAGAAATGAAATTTTGATTGGTATTAATTACTAAATAAATATTTACAATGTTTATAAATTTTTAAAAAATTAAGAACGTTTTTATTTCACAAAAACACTGCTAAACATTCAATATTTTATTAATTTAAAATTTTTTTTTGAAATTAATATTATGATTAAAAAAGTTCAATTTTTATAAAAAGTTTTTAATAAAAAAATAAGTTTTACAATTTATTTATAATAAAACGAAATTATTTTTAATAATATAGTTGATATTTTACTTTATGTCTTTTAGTCTGTTTTAATTTTTTTCAGAGCTCCAAGATCAAGAAGAACTGCTATTACGATAGCGAAAGATGCGAGGCTATTTTCCGCGTCTGGGTAGTTCGTCGAGACCCAAGATAGATATGCAAAAACAGTGGGAATATATGATGATGAAACTGCAAAAAGATTTCGATAAGAGATTGGAGCAAAAGAAACATGAAAATTGTCAACTCATCAAGAACCAGCAGAGGTATGCATCTTATGATGTTTGGTAATATGTTGAGTGTTGGAGGTTATTATTCGTCTGGAAAGATGAAAACCTAGCCATTCGCCTCAGGGGAGAGTAGTGGTGGAGGCTGGCTTGTCGTGAGACATGAGAGAGGTTCTCTTATCTTAATCGTTCGTTCTTTGCTTTTAGTTGAGCTAGCCTGTCGATGGACTCGTTCAGTTGGATACTTATGTTCTCAACATGAGGTGATTTTTGATACAACCCAGGGTGGTTTGTTTAACGGCGAGAGAGAACAAAAGGTAAAGTTTGAATAACGAAGTAAGAGACAAAAGTAGTTAATTATGTGTATTTTCTTGATTATAAAGAGTTCAAGTACAATAGAAAAGACGAGTGAGATTCTATAATCTAGATCCTCTTACAACCGTCCTCCTTGTTGAATGAGGAGGGTTCGCTTATGTAGTGGTAAGGTTAATCTTTCTCAACCTCATGGATTTAGAAATATTTATTTTTCTAACTGTCGATGGAACTGGTAGTTTTCTATAGTTTATAAACAAAATTGAATCCATTTAGGCAGTTGATTTAAGAGTAAACAAAATTGAATCCATTTAGGCAGTTGATTAAAATAATAAATTTATTTTTTAAAAAAATTTAAAAAAATGAAAAACTATGATTGATTCAAAAAAGAGAAATGGAAGTATTTCCTGATTATTTTATGTGCCATCCAACCTCTGTGTTGGCATTCATCTTTATTGACGAGTTGAAAATTTTCTCCGGCCACTACAGCCCGTCGAAGCAAATGTCGTCCCTTCCCAACTGCGAGACACACCATACTTGCAAGGTTTGTCTCATGTATCTCCTTCGTACTTTTCGTGCTTCTTGTTTTCAGATTCAATATAGTAGTTTGAATTTTGGGTTTTTGTAGAATGATCTTCTGTTTATATGAGTATGCATGATAGTAAGATTTTTTAGTGTTTAACTACTTCAATTCCTAATGCACTATCATTGTCATTGCAGTACAATAGGTTATCAATCCAAATGGTGATGCTATTAGCCAATCTAGATGCAGTCAGATCTTATTAATTCAAGCCAAACAATTAAAAGTTTAAAACTAATGGTTCTAAGTAAACAGAAAAAATAAGAAACTAAATTTAAACATAAACCTAACATGAAATTTTGAAAACTAACAAGGTAAACAGCATGCAGAACAAGTGAATGAAACTAGAATAAATCAGAGAATGAAAGTTCCTAAGGATGGGGTAATTGATTAGTGATCCTCCTTAATCTACCTAGATGTTTAACATACCTCAAATAAGAGCTAATCCCTAGACAATAGACTCAATCAGATTCAATCTCTTGACAAATGATTTCAAACTAAGCAATATACAGACCTAACTCTTGTTATTGGAACACTACCTAGCAGGCATGAAGAAACAGTCTATTCAAGTAAATAAACACCCTAAGCAACAAATCTCTTGGGATAGGAATGTAAATCTCTAAAATCATTGTTGGGGTCAAAAACGGTCACGGTAAAATTGATGTCTCAAAAAACCATCATTAAAACATTAATCGCTCAATTCGAAAAAACCTAACCACGTAACCATCGTATCACGATCAATGGAATAAACCAACCGAGCCGTGAAATACGAAAGATCTCGAAAAATATGTTTCGGAACAAAACGGACGAACACTTTGGTTCCGAATCCTGTCGTTTACGGACAACACATTTATGATACACGTTTACCTGCATATGTTAAGCACATTTTCGATACACGTTGCAGAGCACGTTCAGCTCGCCAATTGGAGAGCTGAACAACACGCTTCGTATCATCTCAAAAAAATTATCTCTCGTTTCGTATCGTTTCGGGTTTCCGCTAAAATTCTATCAATCGTATGAAACGATAACGGCTACCTTAAACGCCAACGTTATCTCACCTATAAGGTTTATATTATTATTTCGTAAACTCTGTATCGTATCATCGTACGAAAGACCGGTTCTCCGATAGGAATCGTAAAAATCGTCTAAACCGTAAAACAGCCCAACGAGGCCTAAAACGCGATAACGACCCACTTACGAATCCAAACAAGAATTTGTCCCGAGTACGATGACGGTCGTAACTTGTTCTGCAAGCTGTAAAAAATGGAAGAAATCTAAAAAGGAATATTTTTTGTAGAAGAATAAACAGTAATATGGATGATTTGCAATGGAAAACGATCTTTTCTAGATGCAATATTCAACTTTTATAATCAATACACATCCTATGTCCAGTGATGGTCTTATTAGGAACAAACTCATCCCTATCATATTTCACAATTGTAATCTCACCCTTCTTAGGAACATAATGAATAGGTGACATCCAAGTATTATGAGAGATAGGGTAGATAACACCGGCATCTAACAACTTACGAATATCCTTTTTCACCACTTTTTCATATTAGGATTCAATCTCCTTTGAGGTTCAATACTAGAGTAAGATTCATTTTCAAGGTTAATTCTATGACTGCAGAGACTCGGTGATATTCCCTTAATGTCATATAATGAGTACCCTATTGCTCTCCTAAACTTCCGCAATTCAGTCAATAGCAAATGCAATTCATCATTACTAAGTTCATCATTCACTATGACAGAATATGTGGAGTTAGGTCCAAGAAATACGTACTTTATCCCTTTGGAAAGTGGTTTCAAGTCCACATATGGTGCCTTGAACTCATTCCAGTCTTATGAGAAAGTTGGTTCTGAGGTGGGTTATGACAAAGCTTAGAATCTGGTTTTTTTTGAAGTGGGTTGCTGACTCTGGTTGTGGCCGAGTCTGGGTTCCTCAATAGTTGAGAATACTTGTCTGTTTTTATTCTTGGACATCATCAAAAGCTTCTTCGTGCTCCAATGGCTTATGTGAGTCTAGGATCATCTCATACCCCCAGGATTCATTGTATAGATATCCTTTTTCTCCATTCTTTGTCAAAGTGGTCTAGAGGGGATCTTTCTCATTCAACTCTTCCAAGAACTCATAAGCAAGATGATTGATTTCTTCTATGTAGAAGATCTGCCCTTCAACAGCTGGACTCTTCATAGCCTCTTGGATATCAAAAGTCATCTTTAGATCCTTGCCCATGTTCAATTGAATCTTGCCCTTTTGAACATCTATCAAAGCTCCTGTTGTAGCTAGGAATGGTCTTCCCAAGATCAAAGGATCCCTTGGTTCTTCATTCATCTCTAATACCATAAAGTCAGTAGGTATTTCTGCAACTCCAACCTTGACTGGTAAAGCCTCTAGTATTCCATAGGGAATTCTCACAGATCGATCTGTCAATACCAAAGACATGTTGCAAGACTTGAACTTGTTGAAACCTAGCTTCTTTGCAACTGAGAGAGGCATTAGACCAATGGATGCACCTAAGTCGCATAAGCACTTGTTAAATGTTAGAGGATCTAGTGAACAAGGCAAGGTGAATGAGCCACAATTAGAGAGATTATTTGGAATTGATGTCCTTGTGATTATGGCACTGCATTCTTCACTTAACACTACCATATCTTGGATTTCTTTACCCCTTTTGGTGCTGGAATCCTTCAGAAAATCCTTATATGGAGGCATAAGAGTGATAGCATCTAAGAGTGGAACCTTGATCTTAGTATCTTTCATGTTTTTCTCAAAGATTCTCTTGTACTTCTCCATAATGTCCTTCTTGAATAACGGTCAAAACACTTCAAATTTGTATATGGTGCATGCACAACATTTATTGAAGTGTTCTTCTCACTCCTTCATGCATAGAATATGAAATTCAAGTCTCCTCCTCTCCTACATGCATCAACCCTCTTATTTTCTATTTATTCTGGTTGTAAAACTCATTTGAGAGTTAACCATCTTTTTATCAAAAACTCTTTCTAAATTTGGTTCCAGATTTGGTGTGTAATATCCAATTCTATTTATCTTTAGTTGTGTAATATCTTAAGATCACCCAGGTGTATCAAGGGCCTTTCGAAGACTTTGTGAGTTCCTATCGATCCATTTATGTCCACAAACCATCATTCATCACATCCACCATCTATTCACAATTTGTCCAGAATCATCTCATCTTCAAAACTACATCATTCCGCATCTGTTTTATCTTTCCATTATGTTCAAGGTTTCAAAGTGTGTGTAGTTGTAAGGAGGACTGTATCAAGTGGTATCAGAGCAACTTTGAAGCCATTAGTGTTTATAAAACAGGGAGTATCTTGTTATTCACTTATTTGACTCTTTATATTCTGTTTTGTCCATTTGAATTATGGTTGTGTAGATCATTATGAAATTCATATATATGTTATTCAGGACTGTGATTAAGTGATAAACAAGCATATTAGATGTCTTAATTCCTTAGATATTGATCTGTGGTTGAAGAAAAAACGAATTTGACTCTTAGAATTATGTTGGAATTGTCTAAAAATTTGTTTTGTTCAAGGATTCTGCTGAAAACTAGTTCATGTGTTGTTTAGGAATTATCTAAATCGTTTTTAAACATATATCCATCTATTCTATGCTAGAATAAAAGTTATTGATTAATGATAAATTTTCTGGTTCTATATCATTTTGTTTGATCATTTGAATTCTTTTTGAGTTTGAATTAAAGATATCACTGCTAGTTATCTATTTGTTATTTTGTGCAAGGTGCAAAGGTTGGACATAGTGACGAAGGATTTGAAGGATCTAATACTCAAATTAATAAGCTATAGGTAGAAGCTATAACTGCTCAGTTGTCCAAAATGATGGATGAGAAGATTGAGGCTAATAATAATGCTAGAAGAAACTCTGCTTTCAGGCCATTAATCAGAACAGTTTAGGAGAAGAAGAATGCACAAGAGCCTTTAATCAACAACATCATGATAGAGCAGCTGATGATTATTATGGAAGCAGGAGCAATGCTTCTCACAACAGCCATATAGGTCATAAGAGAGGTTGAGAGGAAAGGAGGCCTAGACCAAAAAACTTTGATGATCTAAATTTGAGAATACCACCTTTCTATGGCAAGAGTGATTCAGATGCTTATCTAGATTGGGAGACAAAGATAGAACAAGTTTTTTGTTTGCCAAAACTACATAGAAGAAAACAAGGTCGAAGTGGCAGCCACTGAATTCCACGATTATGCATTGAGTTGGTGGGATCAATTAGTGACTACTCGAAGAAGAAATCAAGACTATCATGTATAAACTTGGACATAAATGAAAAATCTTATGAGGAGAAGGTTT
>OVAV01001100.1:0-14445 GCA_900406375.1 Iberis amara | reverse complement strand
AACCTAGGTCTTGCCCTAAACCCATCACATTGGTCTCTAACTTCTCCAAACATAGTATCAGAAATTGATACGAGATCCCTAAACTTGTCTCGCCGCTCATAAACGCAAATCCGCGTAACTCAGAAATTTGATTTTCTGAAAAACCCGCATCCAAAATGGATAAGCTAAATGTAGCGACAGATCAGAGAAATAAATACGAATTGACTACTCGTAATCTTGTCTCGACAACTAAATCATACATTCATACAAACATAACTTACAGAGAGCCGCAGAGCGACAAGGATTCGAAGCCACGTGAGACCGATCCTACTAAACTAAAAACGGCCACACACGGCCAAAATCATAATCTAAACAACGAACATACTCCCTTTACACGAACCCGCGCTCAAAACTGACTGGGACCAAAATAACCAGAAAACGACCCACCAGGCGATCTTGGATCATGATCCACCATTTCCTCTTCACCACCCGCCGACGTCCTCTGAATCAGGAGAAACAGAGATCAGAGCCCAGCACCCCCAAATCTCCGCTTCAACCGGAGGGATTAGGGAGCTCACATCTTCACACTTTTTGCATTCATAATTACTAGGCATCGAAAAGACATCAGCAACAAGCAGGCTCGGATCCTGTCCACCGCACCCCCCTTGCCGCAAGTAACAGTCCTGACTTCTTCTGAATTAGAAGAAACGAGGATCGGAGTCCAACACTTCCAAACCCTCTCTTTGACCGGAGAGAACGGAAACTACGTTTTCCCACATTTTCATATAACCTTAAATCCTGTCCATCTCGGCGTTATACAAATAGTCGTGATGTTTGGTATGCCACAAGGTATCCACAAAACCGCGACATTCGCGATATTCCTCGAAAAACCGATACACTTTCTTCAACAGATAGTTTGGCCTAGTCTAGTCGGACACGACAAAGTCTGGTCGCCCACGACGAATTCTGGTCGTCCACGATGAAGTCTGACTGTTCACGACAAAGTCTGGTAACCCACGACGAAGTCAGGTCGCCCACGATGAAGTCTGGTAACCCACGACGATGAAGTCTGGTAACCCACGACGAAGTCTAGTCGCCCATGACAAAGTCTGGTCACCCACGGTGAAGTCTGGTCACTCACGACGAAGTCTGGCCGCCCACGACAAAGTCTGGTCGCCCACGATGAAGTCTGGTCACCTACGACAAAGGCTGGTCGCCCACGACAAAGTCTCGTCTCCTACGACGAAGTCTAGTCGCCCGCGATAATGCTTCGGACTTTTAAGCTATCGATTCTGCCTAACTTACTTAACTAATACCTCGCAAGAACACTGTAACGATTCTTACGAGCTAAGGGGCTAACTGTTGGAGTCAAAACCGGTCACGATGAAATCGATGTCTAAAAACCGTCAATAATATGTTAAATCACATGATCCATACATCAAACTACACTAGTCGTATCATCCGGAACAAATTAACCAAGCTACGATACTTCCGAAAGATCTCAAAGGATATGTTTTGGGAGAATCATACAACGATCGTAGAATCACTAAGCGATTGTCTCTGTGTTGAGGTCAAAAAGGGTCACGACGAGATTAATGCCTCATCAAACCGCTAAGAAACATGTTAACCAATGTTACCAAACTTTCGAAAATACGTTTCGGAGGAAACACACAACGGTCGTCGAATAGCTAGGCAACCATTTTTGTACTCGTTTATCCTTAGTCGAGAAGGTTTTTTTCCATCAGGTTTTCCTATCACTAAGGTTTTAACGAGGCAGGATGATTCGTTTACGGCCAACATCCGCGGAAAGCTAAAAACCGCGATAGATTCGGAACAACGACAAGAAAATCAAGACTTTCCGATAAACATTTTAGGCTCCCAACGTTGTATACATACGAGAAACGTACGCCGAACACATAACCAGCTCGCTAGCTAGCGAGCTGAATTTCACGAATTCAGCTCGCCAGTTGGCGAGTTGCATCTTATGAATTCAGCTCGCCAGTTGGCGAGCTGGATGTCTCTCATTCATCTTGCTAGTTGTCGAGCTGAATGTCTCTCATTCAGCTCTCCAGTACCGAGCTGATTTTGTCTAAAGCCTCTCGTCTCTTGTTTTGTATCATTCTAAAGTTCCGTTGGAACTCTGCGACTAAAATCGTAAAACATGTTCTTCCCGTACAAATGTAAAGGCCATCGTATAAACGGCTATCTTGAACGTCACAGTTGTCGTAGCTATACAATTGTACCGTATGGATTGCGGAGGAATCGTGAAATCTTTTCATATAAGTTTTAATCGTATAAAACGATGACGGCTAACTTGAACGCCGATGATTCTCTCGACTATACGATTAAATGTATTGCATTATCGTACGAAACGATAATGGCTAACTTGTCACGAAATCCGTATCGCATTATTGCATGAAAAACCGATTCTCTGATAGGAATTGTAAAATCGCCTAAACCGCATAACGGATCGATGAGACTTCAAACGCGATAAACGGCCACTTATGATTTTAAGTGGGAATTCGGTCCAAGTATGATGACGGTCACAACTTGTTCTGCAAGCCATAGAGAAATGGAAGGAATTCAGAAAAGGAATGTTTCCATAGAAGAAAAGGAAGATTTCCACAGAAGAATCGGAGGCCAAAAAGGAATGCGGACCAACCCTAAAGCTTATATAAGAGAGATGAGGAAGAAGAGAGGGGACACGTTCAATTCTCCGCAACAAAAGACTTAGAGTTTTAGGGTTATTTTCCGAGTTTATTAGCGAGCTGCGACTCAACTAGGTTAACTAGTCTTATGTTTTTCGTACTACGGCCGAGGCTTGTCATCTGTTGTGAAACGCTCTTACAATTCGGAATAAGAAACCCCTTTTCTCTCTTTCATATTTTCTATTTCGTACTTTTATTATTATTCGTCGTGTTCTGATTTTAAAATCGTTTGACTCACAGAAATCCGGGATCTCTGGAAAGTTAAAGTTCTCTCTGATTTTTCGTAACTATCAGAAATCAGAAGGTTCGAATTTCGGTTCCCACAGTCATTCTTTCGTTTCTTGCCTCGAAGTCGTTGTTGAAATGGTTTAAGACGAGTTGGGAGTCATAGTACGCGCGCACCCGATTGGCTCTAATGCTTCTCGCGAGGCGGAGGCCAAGTGGTGATTGTTGGACGCGGTGAACCCGAGTCAAAGTGCTTGTTTGATTGCATATCCCTTTGGTGATTCTTGGCGGATTCCCATTCCAGATCCTAGTGATCGTGAAGAGCCATCAACATAAATGGTCCATGTGGTCGAAGCGTCCGTAGATTCCATCATCTCTGGTGGTAACTCGACGAGGAAATCTGCCAGAACCTGCGACTTTGCACTTGTTCGTCAATGGTAGTCAAATCTTATTCGCTAAGCTAAATAGCCCACTTAACCATTATTCCAGATTGGATTGGACTGTTTAAGATTGTGCACAGAGGTTGTGCTTCCATGACGGCGAGTGCGTGTGACTGGAAATGTGGCCTAAGTTTTCTGGAAAAGACGACGACGGCGTACACAAGTTTTTTGAGAGTGGGATATCTCAACTCGGCTCCATCTAGCGTTTTACTGACATAGAAGCCTGGATTTTGGTTTCCCTTGTCTTCTATGACTATGACTCTGCTGACCGCCGCGGTGGAGACAAATATATAGAGTAGCAAGGAATCCTGCTATAGGTTTTGCCAGTATGGGAGGTGTAGATAGGTTTTCCTTCAGTTTCTTGAGAGCTTTCTCGCATTTTCGTCCCATGTGAAGCTTTTATTTCCTTTGAGGAGATGGTAAAATGGCAAACATTTCTCCGTTGACCGGGACACAAACTTGTTTAGGTCAGCTATGCGGCCGGTCAACCTATGTACTTCTTTAATATTTTTAGGGGACGGTAGGTCGAGAATTGTCGAGATTTATTTTTGGTTTGCCTCAATTCCGCATTTTCTTATGATGTAGTCAGAAAATTTTCCTGATTTGAGTTCGGAGGTGCACTTTGCCGGGTTGAGCTTGATGTTGTAATTGTTAAATATTTTGAAGTAGGTGCGTAGATGGGAGACGTTATCTCCTGCGGAGGCGGTCTTGATGAGCATATTGTCAATGTAAACTTCCATCGTGACGCCCAGTTGTTTGGAGAATATTCGGTTGACCAAGCGCTGGTAAGTTGCCCCAACGTTTTTGAGTCTGAATGGCATGACTTTGTAGCATTACGTTCTGTGGTATGTGTTAAAGGCCGTCATTATCTTGTTGTATCCCAAAAAGGCGTCCCTGAACGAGAGGAGTTCGTTACCCTCAGTAGCTTCCACTAGTTGGTCTATGTGAGGGAGTGGAAAGTTGTCCTTGAGGAAGACTCTGTTCATGTCAGTAAAGTCGACGCACATCCTCTATTTGCCACTTTTCTTCTTTACGACCATGGCGTTTGCCAGCCATTCTTGGTACTTAACCTCGGTTATCGATCCCGTTCCAAGTAGTTATTCTACTTCATCATTTACTTCTTGACTTGTTTCTGGTCCGAGCTTCCTACGTTTTTTACGTACTCGTTTAATGGTTGGTTCTGCATTTAGTTTGTGGTATGTGATTAACATATCAATTCCCTTCATGTCTTCAATAGTCCAGGCAAAGGTGGACGTATTCTCTCCGAATATGACAAGTTCATCGTGGATCAATTCTTTTAAGTGACGGCCTATGCCAACCCGTCTGTTTGGGTTAGTCTTGTCGATGCAGATGTGGTCCATGGGCTCTAGCGCTGTGGTGCAGCCCTTGTTGCCTCTAATGGGCGTGGCTTTTCATCATTTCCCGTCGGTAATTGCTATGCCTCAGACTTCTTCCGTGCTTTATGCTCGGTTGTAAAGCACGTCCTTGCGGCCCTCTAGTTTCCCTTGATATTCCTGGTTCTTTTTGGTGTTGGGAATTTGATGCACTTGTGGTATATTGAGACTGCCGATTTCATCGCGTATAGCTAGGGCGTTCCGAGTATGGCGTTGAAGACGGGGTGCTGGTCGACTAATAGCAACTTAATGATTTTCGTGGTGCCCATGGCGCATATGGGTAGCTTGATGGTCCAGATGCCTGTGACAATATCTCCACTAAATCCGGTTAATGGTTCGGACGACGGTTTTACTCTTTCCCTGACTATCTCCATTTTGGAAAAAGTCTCCTTGAAGATTATATTTATCGAGCTCTTAGTGTCAATGAGGATCACTTGGAAGTTGTTGTGTGGGTCGTCCACACCATTAACGTCGGCCTCTGTGGCGACTTGTTGCTCTGGATTTTTTATCGTCCTTACGGAGTCATTAAAGTGAATTAGCCCACCCATAATAAATTTAATGCGTCTTCGCGAGATGGGTTGGGCTTCCTCGTCTATCTCTTCCTCTCTGTCTCTTTTTGGGTGGCTCCATGTCGGTTTCAACTGGTTGTTTTTTCTGATTTTCCCAGTTATTGCAGTCGTGGCGGGGTGGCGGATGGTTCCATTGGTCTTGTCCCTACTTTGTATCGGGATGCCGCCATTTAGACTTGTTGTTTGCTCGGCCGTTGTATAGTTTTAAGACCATGTTTTCAAGTGTCTACATTCGGCTATGTTGTGCCCCGCTTGGCCATGAATATCACAAAAGGCTCTTTGGTCGTCGTTTCTCCTCTAAGGCACAATTTTCCCTTGGGTTCCTTGTCCTCCGACATAATGGACGGGGTTATTCCTTTTATGGCGCTCCTTGTCGAAGTGCTGGCAGGGCTCTCGATACTCGTCTTTGTCTTTTTGGTTAGATCGTTCTTTCCCATATAGCCTTGTCGTCATTACTTTTTCTTCCTCGGCCTCTATGACTTGTTTTTCCCGGTGAGGCGCGTCTTCTAGTGTTTTTGGTTGGTTGAGCACTAACTCATCGCGGAATCTAGATTCATACTATAACAAATTTCTTAGGGCGGCTATGGCAGCTTCGTCGGGGATGATGATGCGGGATACGATCTTCTTGTATCTTTCGACGTAGTCCCTCAGTGACTCCCGACTTCCTTAGACTAGTGTCGATAGGTCTGCTGTTGATGCTTTCTTCTCTATGAACATCGACTAATGTTTTACGAAGGCTGTAGATATTGTTAAAAATTGTCTATGGTCCCTGGCGTGAGTCGGGAGAACCACGTCAGTGCGGCCCTACTAAGGTTTTCGACGGACACCTGGCAGTAACCGACGTCTTTTTCCTCTGGAGTGAATCGTCATCATCCCATCGCAATTGTGAACTCTGTCATGTAGTGGCCCAGGTCGTTGTTTCCTTCGAATATTTGGGAGCTTGATTTTGGTGGTGTGATTAATCTGGGTTTCAGTGACTCTTTTCGTGAACAAGGTTCCTTGCGTTTCCTTTACGACGTGCTCTATTTCTGGCACGGAGCTCATGGTCTTGTGTATTTGCGAACTCATTTTGCGGAGTTATTAAGGACTATTATCTCGTATGCACTGGCTTGCGCATTTGGTGGTGGTTGTTGTGTTCCTGGCGGTGCTGAGGGCGGGCTTGTGCTTGGGGTGCCGAAGAGATTCCGATTAAGTGTTTCTATATTTAATCTTCGCTCACTAGTCGTGACTGCTACTTTGAATCTGGCGCGGAACTCCCTTGCTTCGCTAGGTTAGTCGTCTAAACGTTGTATGATAATCCTGGTGGTTTCAGCTTGTTGTCTATCTTGAGCGTCTTTTTCCCGGGCTACTGTCAATGGTTGCACTTCTGCTTGTATTTCGATGTCGGGCTCCGGTTGATCCGTGATGGGTTGGTCGTCATTCGCTATCTTTTGTTACCATCTTCTCTTAAAGGAATTTAATTATCTGTCCCCACAGACGGCACCAAATATTGAACCAATCTCGACACTTGCTCGATTTGGTCCTGGTTTTCCTTGGGAGATAAAGGCAGCGGCTAAATGAGTTCTACTTTCAGAAGATAGTTTGTGTTGATGTCTTGGATGACTACTTGTCTTAAAAAGATGGAGCGCTTGTTCTCTCTTTTTCAATCCATGGTTCTTCACGAGGTGGCATGTTATGTTGGTTTCACGTTGTCTATGATGTTGATCAATCTTCTGATTGTCTTTGGTCTTAGTCGAGGTAAATTGTTCATTAGTCTTCTGGTCGTCTGTGGTCTTAGTCGAAGTGGATTTTTGATTAGTCTTCTGGTCGTTTGTGGTCTTAGTCGAAGTGGATTGTTGATTAGTCTAATTATCGTCTGTGGTCTTAGCCAAAGTGGATTGTTGATTAGTCTTCTAGTCACCTATAGTCTTAGCCGAGGTGGATTTTTGATTAGTCTTCTGGTCGCCTATAGTCTTGCCGTGGTGGATTGTTGATTAGTCTTCTGGTCGTCTGTCTAGTTGATGAGGTGGCTTGTTCGGTTTGATTCAGGTCGTCAAAGTTTACTATTCCTTCCTAGAGTCTGTTTTTCAATGATTCTTTACTGTTGATCTGGCAGCTGACTAGTGGTCCTCCGCCTTTCTAAAAGGAGAGGACTCTCTTTTATAGCATGTGTTGTATTGGTTCATAGCGGGATCTCCTCGTTTCTAACCCGAACACAACAGTTTTCTATATTTTTGATGATGAATTTTAATCATATAAAAATTATCTTAGATGGTTGTATAGGCTCTTTCCATTTACGTGATGCCATATTTCTATGAGTCAAAAAATTTACTATAAAAGTAAAATTGACTAGTACTATAGGAAATTTCCGTGGAAGTCAAATTCAAGTTTGGGAAATTTTTTTGGATAATTGTGTTTGAAATAAACTGAGGGGCATTGGTTTTGAAACTTTGGTGAATTTTGTTTTATCAACAAAATTCACCAAAGTTTCAAAACCAACAAAATTTTATCAACAAAATTTTGAAGGAATTTAATCAAGTTATATTGGCTAAACAATTTTGGAGGCTATACTATTACTTTGATTCCCTTTTTAGCTAAGTTTTCAAAAGAAAGTATTTTAGGAATCACCTTCCAATTACTATACTCAATCTTAATCGTTCCTCATATGAATGGCGAAGTATTCGGACAACCACATGATGAACAGTTAAGATTGAGTATAGTAACTGCAAGGTTATCTCTTTAGGAGAAGATTGAGATTAACCATTGATTCAGGGTAAAAAACATTTTTTTGTCAAACAAGTGGATTCTAGATGCAGAGGCGAAGCAAGCGACATCTAAAGAGTTCCTTGCTAACAGAAAGCTTAGTTTTGGATCTCTCTGATCAAAATACTAATACTTGGAACATACCACTCATATGAGAACTTGTTGTCACACATGATATTCAGATGATCCTGATTTTGAAAAAAAAATATGTTCAAGGCTAATGGATACTACTAGCAATCAATAAGGAGTGGAAACTATACGGTAAAATATGGTTATAAAAGTCGCTCGCCCAATGACAGAGGAGGATATTCGGTTTCACCTACAACAACCATCTGTTAATTCCCTTAGGGAAGTACAATCTCCTAGTAAGCTCTAACATGTCTTATGGAAAATGTTAGAAGGGACCTAAGTGGCAATAAACAATTGGCATCGCGCCATTTAGGTGTATATTGTAATTGTACCTGATGTGAGTAAGGATAATAATATGAATATTTTTTATCTTGCTCTAGCCTGATCCAAAATGAGCTCAGGTTTTAAAAACTCTATTAGAGTAAAAGTCTTGGCGGGATAACCCAATAGCTATCCTATCATGTATTGGCCCATGAGTACTCTAGTTAAGAAATAATAATTATTTTTAATTGTTTTAAATATAAATTTGTCCAATTTACCTTTTATAAGATTGATAACACGAATTTAGATTTGTGAAGGGAAAACACAATTTTTCTATTTTTCGAGAAAACTCGATTTATGCGTTTTTGGGGAAATACAATTATGCGTTTGGCGGAAAAAAGAGATTTTGCATTTTTGCGGATAAAACATGATTTTGCATTTTTGACGGGAAAATATGATGTTGTATATTTGGAGGGGAAATTCGATTTACGTTTTTGGCAGGAATTTTTCTTTTTCGCATTTTGGTGGAAATTGCGATTTGCGTTTTTGGTGGGTAAACACGATGTGTGTTTTGGGGAGAAAACACGGTTTGGCTCTTTTGAGGGGAAAATGCAATTTTTTGTTATTGGTAGGAAAACATGATTCGACATTTTTGGCGAGAAAAGTGATTCAACGTATTTGGCAGAAAAACACGATTATGCATTTATTGACAGGAAAATGTGGTTTTGCATTTTTGGCTAGAAATCATTATTTGTGTTTTTGGCTAGAAAACGCGATTTTGTGTACTGGGCAGGAAAAACGTAATTTTGTGTTTTCGGCCGGAAAGGCGATTTTTCTTTTTTGGCGGGAAAACATAATTTTGCGTTTTTGGCGGAAAAACATAATTTTGTGTTTTTGGCGGAAAAACATAATTTCCTTTTTTAGCGAGAAAATGTGATTCAGACTTATTTTTTTGGGAAAACATAATTCGATGATTTTGGCAGGAAAACATGATTCTGCGTTTTTGGCATAAAAACGATATCATTTTATATAGTTTTAAAATATAATAAAATAAATTAAGGAAAAAGCTATAAATTAATTATATTATGAGTCTTTTCAGTTTTTATTAAAAATATGTGGAGGAATTTTACAAAAAAAATAATAATAAATAGGAAGAAGGAAAACATGTTGGCTACTCAAAACCCTATAGGGTAAACCCATAAAAGACTAAGGGTGAAAAAATATGCTCATTTTGAACTTTATTGTTCTGTGTGAAAAATGAATAAGTTATGGGCTCAAATTTTTTGTAGGATTATAGGTACCCACTGTATTTTATCCATTTTTAACAATCTTAGTTGTGGGTATCTAAACAAAACTATAAAATAGACGATATTCATGTGCCCGCTGGTGATCTAGTGTTAGGATTTGTCTAGTAGGGAATATATTTCATATTATGGATTATCTACTCTCCAACATACCATATAGGCTTAGCTCCAGTAAGCAAATAAGAATCTATCATTGGATCATGTGGTATAACTATAAATCTTTGAACAATATAGTGTTTAATGGTCAAAAGTGGTCACCGATAGACAATTTATAATTGGTTATAAAGGATTCAAATGCGCAGTTTAGCTCAAATAATTCAAAGGATATAGCCTCCTTAGTGAGTTGTTTTTTCACCAAGTGGTCCCCCTTATGTTCTCTACCTATCCCCTACCTAATTCAACTATTTTGTATATGGATCATGGAAACATAATGTCCTTGGCCTCACTATACCCTATGCATGTTTAAGAATGCGATATGATGTGGGAACTAGCGAGATAAAATGAATATTACAACTACAAGATGACACAATAAATATACTAGGCATGCAAGGTTCATGCCATGGCATTTTATCCTCAATCTTACATATACAAAGATAGAATTTCTCGCAAGGAATTCCCGAACCCAATATGCAAGTGATACTAGATCGACTAAGGTTCTTTTGTTTGGCCTTGTAAGGAGCTAGTGAACGATATGGATTGGTAGGGGGAGGAGGCATTTGTGGGTTTATCTCCTGAGGTAGATCTGCCATCAAAGTGAGATGTAACATCGCACAAACTTTTTTGAAGATCACCATCCCTAAGGGAGGTGACGTGAGCCTCGCGATAGTCACTTCTATTCAAAAGAAATTATGGGTAGCGCCAGATTGTATCGACTTGATCCCCGATTATTTTTGAAAAGTTAGGGTGATGTAAGATTGGAATCACACCAAGGTTTGAATCACTAAAACAAACTGAAACTCCAAGGGCTCAATAGAACATAAGTGAATCACTCACTTAAAAACTAACGAATTAAAAACAAATAACACTTTGTAAAGAGAAAACGATTTTCTCATTAATTTCTTGATCAACGATGTCTACAACGGCATGACTATGGTGAGCTTCTATAGGCTTAGCTACATGTGCTAAAGTTCTAGAAACATAAACAATTGATGTAAAAATATCAAAGAGAGCTGTTGGACACTTGATACAAATATCTACCCAAATAAGGAAATAGTCGTTTGAGTCTTGAGAGCTTGGTGATATATCCATGTACATTGAGTCTTTGAGTATGGAGCAGGAAAATCTCGGATAATCTGGTTCATAGGTTCTTCATTAGATGTCTGGATATGGTTAATCTTCGTGTGTAAATACTCTTCACAAGAAAGAATGTACCTGGACGTCTTAGAAGCTTCATTAGGTGGAGAGAGGTATGAAATTTACTTATTTGGTGCAAAGGGTTCGTTTGAATCAAAGGAATGCAACTTTCATTTTATGGTTCCAAATGAGTATTCTTAGTGGCTTCACGTAAATTGGTTGGATCCGAGTTAGGTTTGATTGGATCTCTGTGATATTGTGTCTTTTTGAATCTTCACGAGGTCCATGAAGAGCTTTTGGGCATTGGTGGTAAAAGGCCTAGGTGGATTTGGCCTTGTATAGCCTATTGGCCAGTCTTGGCAAATGAAGTGAAGGCTGCCAAGATTGACTTATGCTTTGATGCATGATAAACGAGTTCTACTGGAGCTAATAGTCTTCTATTGGTCACTTTCAAGGGTATCTTCAGTATGAACTTGATGGCTTGCACCATTTGGTATGTGGCTCGTGATGGAAGTTAAATGTGCATGGGTTGGTCACCTCTAGAGGAGTTGTGAGAAAAGTAGATTCCATTTGGGCTATTAGCATTATTTTGGCAACTTTCGAGGAAATCTTGAATATCATGTCAAAATCTTGCACGAATTGGTCTCTGCCTATGACGTTATTGTCATGAAATGTGGATGTTGGTCATCACTTGGTCTGGTGCGGGCATAAGGTGATGCCTCTTGAGAAATCGCCTTAAAATTGTCACTTGGCTCACGTATTTTCAAGGGTCAGACATGGATCTCTTTTTTCGGCCAAGATATGGCTTGGCCAGGTTTTTGGCATAGCCGATGTGGACACGACTCAACGGTTTTGGCCATGTCTAGGCCAATTTCGTTTTCCTCCGTTCTACTGTGATGTCTTGTGAGCAATCTCATTTATTGGGCCACTTAGCCGGTGAATCTCTAAGGATAGGTCATGGTTCCTTTTGGTTGGCTCGGGCATGGGTTCTATGGCCTTATTTGGCCATCTTGGCTGCTACAATCATGGATGAGGATGAACTTGAAAAAGAATCCGAAGCTAAGGATAAGTAAGGAGCTAAGCTAGTAGTTTTGGAGCATAAGGATGAAGATGCATTTGCAATTTCAATGGGCCAATGAAAAGATTAAGGTCTAGAAAACTTGCTGGAATGCTTGAACAAACATTGAAGAGAATTGAAGATCAAATGCAAGACTTGAATTTGGAGATTACTAAAAAAACAAAAAATGTTATACAAGTTCAAGAATGAGCAACACTTACATGAGTATTCATCGTATACTATTTTTTTCCAACCCTGTTTTGTCCCAATGAGTTTTCTTTGTTTTGTTATTAATGAGGTAAAATTGAATACTTCATAATTGCCTAAGTGTTTGATCAAATGAAGACCAAGACAAATTTGAACACTTCGTAAAATTTATATATTTTCTTTTCTATGCTTTTGAGTGAGTATGCTTTAGGT
The DNA here is from genome assembly GCA_900406375.1 of Iberis amara. NCBI lineage: Eukaryota > Viridiplantae > Streptophyta > Magnoliopsida > Brassicales > Brassicaceae > Iberis > Iberis amara. Next base: position 1,924 of record OVAV01001100.1, on the reverse strand, counting down.
CAAGGGGCTTGTCATTGCCTATTTAAACTCCAACACATGCAGACTCCTTGTTCTTTAACCTATTTTTTAGGGAAAGTCGTATAAAACACCTTGAAAATACTACTTTCTAGAATTTTTAACCTTGACATGGAACCACTAACACTTCTCTCCAAGTGGCGGGCTTGAACTCGAGCTCCTCTCCCGAACTCAGGCTTGACTGTAGCCTTCAAGAAGAGCTTCGCGCCTCTTCGCTTTTGATTTTTATGGTTGTAACCAAGACGCATTTTCTTATTTCTTTTTTGCTGTTGTTGTTTTTTTAAAATTATTAAATGAAAGCCTATATAAAATGTGTTATTAAGCAACTATATTATGATGGAGTTAATATCTCCATTAATTATGGTACTGATTTTAGGGTTATTAGTGAGATTTTTTATAATTTCGAGGTTTGAAGTGCTAGTGATTCTATGTCGAGGTTAAAAGTATTAGAAAATGGTATTCTCAAGGTTTTTTATGCGATTTTCCCCTATTTTTTATTTGCAAAACTCTCTCTTTGCAATTGGGCTCCAGATTTGGTTTGTCAAAATATGTTTGATCTTAAGTGTGTTTATCTTTCGATATAGGCATATAAAAGGGTTCTCCATCCCTTGGTGTGGTCCTCTCACCCCCTATTCGAATCAATCATTTCAAGTCCTCATTTCACCATAACAACTCACTCCATTCTATTCCATGCTCTCAAAGTGTGTTCTTTCTCAAGGGATCTTGTATTACTAGGCCAACTTCATATTTACTCTATTCCAGCTCTGACTTCTTCTGAGTAGTCTCATTTATAAGGCCACCTGGCCGGTGAATCTCTAAGGATAGATCATGGTTCCCTTTGGCTGGCTCCGGCTTGGACTTCTTTAACCAACTTGGGTCAGACAGGGTAGGCTCCGTGTCTTAGCTCATACTGATGACCTCATCATGGGTGGGGATATTAGGTCATTTAAAGGTGTACTAAATCTTATTGGTTCTCACTCAGTGTTACTTTTGAACATATGAGATTTTAATGGCCTTGAAGATTATATGTTTGAAACCACGTTGCTGCTAATTAATTTGAGCCAATAATGAGGTCACCAACCCAAACCAAGGACCAATGTTTCTACCCGAAGGTAAAGAAACCCTAATGACATGATCAATATTAGGAGACTAAGGGAATAGTTCAATACAATATTCTAGACTCTAATATACACTATATAACTTGGAGACATCATCGTAAACAATCCAAAAATAAAAAACATCCAAAAGNCCCCCCCCCCCCCCCCCAATGAAGAACTAATGAAGGAATTTTCCCATTTGAAAGTTAAGGAGGTTCAGCCTCAGTCAACCCATGTATAATTTTTGATAAGAAGTAGAGGTCAGGCAAAAAAGAATCATTCAAAGAACGTTTTAGAGGTGGAAGATGCCGGTCGCAACCAAACAAGATCGGAAGAGGACTTTTTAAGCTGACCACATGGGAACACTTGAAGATATCATTCATTTAGGCCTCAAAGGACTACAGAAAGAAGAATTTTCTAGAGAGTTCAAGCTAGACTTACCAGAATAAGCATTGATCGCCTCAGCTACAATACCGCACATATCGAGCCAAAATTAGGTTTTTTCAATGTATACAATTTTTGCAGGTAATTAATAGTTTTAAATGGTATTTAAGGCTCTAGAAGACCAAATTTCACACCAAAAAGCTTCCAAAATCTTATTTAATATTTATTTATTTTGCAATGTTTGTGTTTTGTGTTTAAACACTTCATAGTTTCTTTTCACAACTCATGTTATTTTGAATTTTTATTTATGTTTGAGTTTTCCTAAATACTACGTATAAGCTGAAAAACCAATCTAGCTATAAGGTTACCCTAAAACGTTGTAACTTTCATGCCTTTTGTTGATTAATAAAGTTGTAGTTTCTTCTTCA
>OVAV01001099.1:0-14446 GCA_900406375.1 Iberis amara | reverse complement strand
TGTCAATTGTATCTTATATTTGTAAAATTTACAAAATGACCATAATTCTTTTATATTCTTGAAAAAAATAAAATTTCATAATATTATTTAAATAAAAAATTGATGACATAACTAAAATAGCGTTACATCATAAAATATTAAAACATTACATAATTTTAGTTCAATTATTATCATTAGTGTATTTCTCCCACAAATGATAAATCAAAACATTTCAAAGTGATATATGGGTTATTTATCTTTGATTGATTGTTATTATAAGTGTATTTATTACATCTATTAAATTATTGATTATTATTTTATTTTAATGAATTAAAAACGAAAATAATAATTTAATTAGTAAAATATGAAAAATATAACAATTAAAAGACCATCTTGTAAATAAAAAAGTTCCACTCTAAAATGGAGTGGAGATTAGGGTTACTCCATATTATACTATAATAATAGAGTTTTACTTAATAGAGTTGGGTTGGAGATGCTCTAAAATATCAAAACCCTAGAGTTAATGTTGGTTGAGTTTGAATTAGAAAGGTCTCAAAATGATTTATTTTTGCGTTTTATCCATCTAATTAAATTAATTAGAATATTCTGGTTTTTTGTCACTCCCAAGAGGTATATATACTTTATATTAAACTAGTGTGAGAGACTAAGGTTAATTAAAACATTTTTGCGTCTATAAAAGGAGGTCATGAGAGATATAGTTGGATATAGCTAAGAGAGAAAAGTAAAAGAGACGAAGGAAAAAAAAAGAAGATATGGGCTATTGTTCTGCAATTCGGTTGTGTTTTTGCATCTTCTTCACACTTTTGATCATTTGTCCTGCTCGACTCACTTTATCATTTTCAGGTAATTAATTAGAACCATTGATCTCACCATTACATCCTCGTAATAAAAGGAAGAATTTAGAGTTGTGTATATAAACTCATGATCCAATATTTTCAAATCCATGATAAATTGATGATCAATCACAATTTTTACAAAAAGGATTAGATCTTTACAATATATAATATAAAATCAAAATGCCGAGCACCCGTAGTCTGGTGGCACAGGTCCCGACTTGTGACTCAGGCATCGCTAATTCGATTCACGAGCAAAATATTGTAATTTATTTGTAATGATGACAAAATATAATAATAATATAAAGTCAAAATTTGTATCGCTCAAAAAATACAGATATGATCGATCATGAAATTTTTAAAATAAATATAATAATAGGCTAATTTTGCATATGTTTTTAGTAAAATGAGACGCCTTTTAAATTAAAATTTACGATTAGAGAAATGATTAGAAATTTTGGATGTGTTCTACTTTAACTCAAAAGTTGATATGAAAGTAGGACATGATCCAAATTATGTAATTATTTAAATATTTATTTGTTACAAGGTTTAGCTTCATAATGTATGATTAAATTGCTTGCATAAACAGAAAATGAAAAGATGGTGATGCGAAGTAGAACATTGATGGTGAGCACAAATGACTACGGCGAGCCATCGGCTAACGCTAGGCACAACCCACCGAAGAGGCGTGGACCGCGTGGTAAAGGTCGGAGATGGTGAAAAACAAAACCAAAACGTTTTCTTATTTGTTGAGAAAACCAAAAACAACATGTTTTGGTATAAATATATACTAATTTTATTTTATTTTTCTCAGTCTCTTAGTATTGTCAGATCTGTTTATTTATACTGAGCAATAAAATTCTGGAAAAAATAATATGTACTATAAATACCTAAACTTGTGTCTGTTGATTTCAGTTTCAATTAAATATAATTAAGTAATTTATTTTGTGTAGTTACTTCATTTTTGGTTGCCACATAGATTGAGAGTTTCAATTTCTAACTTTTAGAAATTACCAAAAAAAACACTATTTAGTGGTTGTCAACTATATTGTGTTTTCATATAGATTGAAGATCAGAAATGGCTATTTGTTTTATGATTATAACTTTTTCAATAGAGCTTGAGCTATTAATTGTAGCCCGTATATCAAAAGTTTACCAAGAAATATACGCAGAATTTTAATGTAAAATGGAAAATATGTTGGGTTTTATATAAACCCTAAATAATAAACAGAAGTTTGGATAATGAAGTTTTTTTTTTTTTACTTTCAAATTTGATAAAAGAGTTTTCTTATTAATGTATTTTTTATTTTTTCAATGATAAATCATTTGTGTGAATCATTAATGGTGAATTATTCATATGCATATATGAATGGTTAATGAATAAGAGGAAAAAGTTACAAACGAAAACCGCCCTCTCTCACAAACAGGCGATTAGATAGAGGACAAGTAAAACCGCTTTGTTTCTCCGGCCGACGTTGGGTTTCCAACGTCAGTTGTACTTTTGTTTTTGATTTCTTTTATCTTTATTGGTCCTCTTCAAGTTACTAGTAATCTATTTGACGATAGTACTCATACGTCAAATTTCTCCGTTTATTATTTGGTTTTTATTGTTCACGTCATTGATAAAAATGGTGATGTTTTATTTGTTGTTTGTCGGAGTTGATCGATTTCTCGGTTTCTATAACGTCAAACAAGGTATTCCCATGAAAGATTTTATGTCTTTTCATGATGTCAAAAGTTTTCAATTCTATATTGTTGAAGGGATTGAATATAAAATCCACAAACCAATATGATGTCTTGGGCGGCAAATATGTGATCCTGAAAAATCAAGTTTACGAAGATGCAACAAATCAATGGAAAAAATTGCGATGAATATCAACAACACTTATGTAGGACTATGGAGTTTCATCCAAGAGATGATACCCAAGAAAAACAACGATCTCATAGGTTTGAGATTGATTATGAAGAAGAAAATTAACAGATTTAATAATTCGTTAGCGAGTAAGACTCTCTTGTTGAAAACATCGTCAAAGTTCACTTCTTCATCGTTTACCATTATAACTAATTGTGTTAAAATTAATTATGTTGTTGATAGATCTTATTGTTGTATCTTTTGAAAATATGAACTCTGTTGTATTCAGGAGCGGATCTACAACAATATTTTGTTGGGTGCATAAATTAATTTACATATTTATTTAATTTATATAATTTTTCAATATAATTAACTAATTGAATTTATATATTTTATCATTTATTCAGCAAAAAACAAAATAAATACATATAAAACCAAAATATGATCATCCATTATATTAGATATTACAAAGAATTATTAAATACGTTTAAAATCAATCATTTTAAAATATCGAAAAGTTTTTAAAAATACTAAGGTGCATTCTAGATTTTTGCGTGTGTGAAAACATACCAATTAGCATATATATTCATTTTGTATCAACTGTGTAAATCAATAACGATTTAAATTTAAACCGTATTGAAAAGTATTTAAAAAATAAAACTAAAGCATATATCAAAAGGTAATATAAAAAAATTGTTTTATAAATTTGAGTTTTGAATTATAGAGTTATGTGCTTTATCATAAACAAAAAAAGATTTAAAAATTAGAGAATAGATGCATAATCATTTTCTAAACAAAAATACACTAATTAGTAGGTAAAAAATTTTAATTTGGTTGGATGCACATGCACCATAGTTTTACTAATGCATCCACCCCTGGTTGTATTGGATGATAAATTAATATATGAATTTGTTGTCGAAAAAAAAATGAATGGTCAATGAATTACAAATAATGAATTGTTTGTGTTCGTGGTGAAATGTAAATAAAAAAATTTCATATATATTTTTTTAAATACATATTTTCAAATTAAAAATAAAAAACTCCATTTTCAAACTAAAAACAAAAACAAAAATAACAAATTGCTCAAAATAATCAATAATAAATTCCATAAATTAATGGGCTATTGGGCTATAGATTATTGGCGAAAATGGGTTTTAAGCCGGCCGGTCTCTGAATCCGTCACCTCTTACGAAATGGCCAATGGTACAGTCACCGAATAATCTTGAGGTCCTTTTCTTGCGCCTCACATGTTCTTTTTATTGTCGTTTCTTGCGCATCAAGTTCTTCTGACGTTTCTTTTATTTTTTATTTATAAAATTTCCACCACCATTAACTTTTCAGAATTATTTTATCTCAATTTTATTTGTACTTTAGCCAAACAATATCTTACATCACATAGGATAGTGAATGGTCATAAGAATTTTGATTATATATCGAAAAAGTGTATGTTTAAACACACAATTTTATTCACAAAAGAACTGTATCTTTGAATTTAAATCCACAAATACTATATATTTTTAAAAATCCACAATTTTTTTTTAAAAAAATATCACAAAATAAAAATTTAAACAATAAATATACAAAACTAACCCTTAACTAATTAGTGAACATAAACCCAAAAAGTGAAATTATAAATCATTAAAATCTAGTGTTTTTTATCAAAAAAATAAAATCTAGTGTTCATGTTTGTGATATTTGAAAAAAAATATTTTAATGGATTTTAAAGAAATTGAAAGTGTATAGTTATTTGCAACATAAATTTATTTTCGTGATATTTTGTGGACTTACTTTTTTTCCCGTAGTCATTCCAATTGATTATGCAATTACTCTTTTGTTAAACTTATTAAATATAGGGGAATTCTCAAAAATACCACAAAAACTAGATTTATTCTAAAAATACCACACACTCTCAAAAGTTCCAAAAATACCACATTTTTTTCATAAATACCACAAAAATGTTTTTGTTCCAAAAATACCACAAAATTTGAAATAGCTTTAAAACTTCGAATTTAAACTCTGAAACCCCAAAATCAAACCCTACCCCTTCAAAACTAAACCCTAAACTCTATTAGTGAACCCAAACCCAAAATTTTAAATTCTAAACCCTTAAAATTCATTTTTTTATGTTTGTGGTATTTTTGGAACATTTGGAATTGTGTGTGGTATTTTTGGAACTTTTAGGAGTGTGTGGTATTTTTGAAATTTAAACTTCTTTTAATGGTATTTCAAGGAATTCCTCTTAAATATATATATGTGTGGCTAACAAATTAGAAAATTTGCCATTTATTGCCACGATAATTTCCAAATCTGTCACGTAGGTTTTTCTCTCAAACACATAGAGTAATGCAAATACAAGGCGGCTATAGTCGAAGAGTCATTCGATTCTCCAACAACTTAGGGCAATAACATTGTTTATTCCTTAAAAACAAATCTTGAAGAATCACTCAAAATTTCCAAGAACTCAAGAACCAAACAGAAAAAAAATCATGTTTTGGATCAAAAACCTCATAAGAATCTCTCCGACCACTTCTTCGGTCGGAAACGTATTGAGAAACTCCGAATCTTACACTCTCTCGTCTCGTTTCTGTACGGCTGTACAGAAACAACACGAGAGTGAAACGGTAGTTAATGGGTTCGAGCCACATAGCTACGAGGGTTTGGCTCCGACTAAAGAAGGAGAAAAGCCGAGAGTGTTGGTTCTCGGGTCGGGTTGGGCTGGTTGTCGGTTAATGAAAGGAATCGATACGAGTGTTTACGACGTCGTTTGTGTATCTCCGAGGAACCATATGGTGTTTACTCCTCTTTTGGCTTCGACTTGTGTCGGTACGCTTGAGTTTCGGTCTGTTGCTGAACCGATCTCTCGTATTCAACCGGCGATTTCTAGAGAACCGGGTTCTTATTATTTTCTTGCTAATTGTTCTCGACTTGATTCTGAAAATCATGAGGTAATTGACAATCAGAATTTTTTTTAATAATCTTAATCGGTTTTCAGTATTGATTGATGATATTGGATTTGATGTTGATTGCTGTGAAACTGTAGAAAAGTTTTGAGTTTTAAATATTTACAAAAACTAGAATAGATAAATTATTCATACTAGTTTTTAATTTCTAATTTATTTAGAAATTTATATGATTTAGAAATCATTGGTTTTAAAATCAGTGGATACTGAAATACAATGTTTATCCTTATACTTTGTTTCTTGTAAACATAAAATAGAAATTTTATTGTTTTTTGTATATATATTTTGCTAAGTGTAGCAACAATGATTTCTAATTTATTTATAAATATATAAGATTTAGAACTCATTGGTTTTATAATGAGTGGACAATGTTTATCCTTGTATTCTCTTTCTTTTTGTAAACATAATTAAAATATAATTTTTTCTTTCAATTTTTTAGTTTTTGGCAAACAATTTTTTTTTTTTGCTAATTGTAAGCACAAAATGTTTTTTCTTTCAATTTGAATATTATTGACGTTTATATTTAACAAAGAGAGATTGCTTAAAGTGGCTAGCTTTTTGGATTCACTTTGGAAAAATATAATTGATAAGTTAAACACAAAGAAAAAAAAATTAAGATCAAAGCCTACTTTTGTGTTTGCAAAACCAATGTAAATGGTTTTCTGACTTATGTTATATCAAATGTGCCATGGTCTTGGTTTAAAACAGGTGCATTGTGAGACTGTAACAGAAGGATTAAGCACATTGAAACCATGGAAGTTCAAGATTGCTTATGACAAACTTGTACTAGCTTGTGGTGCAGAAGCTTCCACATTTGGAATTAATGGCGTTTTAGAAAACGCCATTTTCCTCCGTGAGGTTCATCATGCTCAAGAGATCCGTAGAAAGCTTCTTCTTAACCTCATGCTCTCTGATGTTCCAGGTAACAACAATTCATTTTTAATCTTCAAACTTCTTAATTCTACTATTGAATTTTTAGCTCCACTAGAAAAAATAAAAAACTAGAAAAAATAAAAGAAAAAAACTTCAAATATTCGAGTGAACAATATAATATGCTTTGGTCCAAGTATGAATAAAATATATATATATATATATATATATATCCTATACTAAAAATTTAAAGGACCAAACCACTAATATATAAGGGTTACAAACAAATTTAATCATCTAAAATTGGTTTTGAGTTGGAAGTTAATAATCCTAACATGATCTCATATTTTATTTCGATTAGCGGTTCAAGATGAAATTAGTCTTACCAGTTTTACCCAAACCATTCCAAGATTATTTATTAAATAATCATTATCTCAAGAAGGCATATTAAAAATAATGTATCTCATGCTGAAAAGTTAAAAGTACACAACATTAATATATAAAAAAATAAAAAATACGTTTTATACATAATCTTTTACTAGTGTAATTCAGAATAAACTAAAATCCATTTATTTAATTATATACAAAATTTTTTTGACTAAAAAGTGCACATATACGAAAAATACATTATTGAATATAAATTAATTAAAATAATTCAATCAATATAAAAAGTATCATACATAATTTGAGAGGTCATAATGACTTAGATAAATGTAGATTTTTACATTCAAAACTATAAAAAAAATTAATAAAACGAAACAATTTTTTGGCTAAAACATTAAAAGGAAACAGACGAAATAAAAAAACATATAAACAAAAAACATATAAACAAACAAGTAAAACACAATTAGTTAACTTGGTGTTAGCCTTTTAGGTTGTCTTTAACAGCTAATGAATCTGAATTTCTCGTAAACTCTTGAATATATAACACTTAATCTTAACATGGTATCATATCTTATTTCAGTTGATGGTTTGAGATGAAATTAGTCTCGCCAGTCTTACTCAAACCATCCAAAGATTAATTACTATATAATCATTATCTCGAGGGGGCATATTAGAATTAAAATATCTCATACTGGAAACTTAAAAAGACACAACATTGATATATAAAAAATATTTGTCAATTCACTCATTGTCAATTAATTTTAATTCGAAAGCCAATAATTTTAAAGTACAAACTTCCGCCTATAACTTTCTTTTTAAAACAAAATTAATTACGCGCAAAATTACATTGATTCAACATTAGGAATATCTCAAGAGGAGAAGAAGAGGTTGTTGCATTGCGTTGTGGTTGGAGGTGGACCGACTGGTGTTGAATTTAGTGGTGAATTAAGTGATTTCATCATGAAAGATGTTCGACAAAGATATGCTCATGTGAAAGACGACATTCGTGTCACTTTGATTGAGGTTATTTTCTTATTGTTTATGACTATATTGATGAAAAGCTTACATATAATCAGTTTCATTAAGTGTAAATTCACTGAAGTAGTTTGTATTTTCAATAGGAAGTTGATCTATTGCCTGTTTTGGTTTTGTTGACTTTAGCGGTCTGGTTTCAGAGAGATCATAGTCAGTCGTAAAAATTATAAAGACCACAATTTAAAATGAAAAATTAGTCGATTTTGCGTAACTTTTTAAAATTGACTATTTTCTTAATTAAAATTTTAATTTAAGAAGACAGTAAATTCATGTTTGCTTTATTTAGATTCGGTATCGACTAATTCTTAATGTTTGTTTTGTACTTTTGTTTAAAGTTCTTGTTTAGTGTTTAGGCTTAAAGTTTATAGTCTTAATTGTAATTTTCCTTTGTTTCTAAAGAATTTATTGTATTTTTCGGTTTTGTCTTCGAAATTTGGTATTACAAACCGTTGGTTTTGTTTTCAGGCAAGAGATATACTTTCTTCTTTTGACGATCGGCTTAGACATTATGCAATCAAGCAGTTAAACAAGGTAATTTTTTTAAAAAATCATTGTTCATGCTAATTAAGAAAAGAGCCTTAAGAAAATGAAAACCAACTTGTTAAACTTTTTGTATTGTTTGGTTTTTTGTACTAAAAAGTCTGGAGTGAAGCTTGTGAATGGGATTGTGAAAGAAGTGAAACCTCAAAAGCTAATTCTTGATGATGGAACTGAAGTTCCTTATGGTCTACTAGTTTGGTCAACTGGTGTTGGTCCATCCTCTTTTGTTCGGTCTCTTGATCTTCCAAAAGATCCAGGTGGAAGGTCAGTTTATTCCAATATTCACAACAAATCCATTCATTATGGTATTATACTTGGTTTGAATCCAAATGATAACACTAAAATTGAAAATTCGAATTTTCGGATCGAATTGGTTGGGTTTCGGATTTCTAGTTATTATAGGAACCAAATAAAAATTGAATAGGTTTCAAATCATATTAGTAGAATTTTTTTTATTTTTTCATGAAAATTGATATGGAAAGGAAACATATTTTAGTTCGGTTTTCCTATATGAATACCTAGAAATACCTAGAATATTTGGAAAAACCTGACTTATCCGCTCCTAATCTCCTATCATAACTAAAACATGAATTACCCAGATTAACAAACTAAAACTCGAATTATCTTATCAACATTTGAATTATCCGACACAAAAATATGAAATATCCTATCAAAAATACACCCACATATAATTTGTATATATATATATATATATATATTATATTCGATTTTTTGATATTCATTTAGATTTCGATTCGATTAAGATTTAAACCGAAATTGAAACCTCCAATGTCTTAGATTTATTCGGATTATTTTACCGACTTGCATCGAAATCGAACCGGGTTTTTCGGGTGAAGATCCAGTTAAAATACTTAGTCTTATGTAACATAAAGACAACACTAACACAAACCACTAGGCTATATATTATTTTTCGCATTTTATTTGATTTCCTTGTCAATGTGGAATATTTTTGTTATATTGAAACATTTTTGTTTCCATAGAATTGGAATTGATGAGTGGATGCGTGTACCTTCTGTACAAGACGTATTTGCAATTGGTGATTGTAGTGGATATCTTAAAACCACTGGAAAATCAACACTTCCTGCTCTTGCACAGGTCTATATATATATATGTTCAATCAAACTTAAATCTTTTGTAATAGAATTTCCGTTTTATCTTTTAAATTTGTTATGCAAAGTCTTGATTTGAACAAAGTCTTATGATCTATGAAGGTGGCTGAAAGAGAAGGCAAGTACTTAGCGAATTTATTGAATGTAATTGGAAAAGCTGGAGGAGGAAGAGCCATGAGTGCAAAGGAAATGGAACTTGGTGAACCATTTGTGTATAAGCATTTAGGAAGTATGGCTACTATTGGAAGATACAAAGCTCTTGTTGATCTCCGTGAGAGTAAGGTACGTTAAAAACAAAATTACCATATTTTTGAGTTTTAGTTTCAAATATTTTTCCAAATATATTACATAATTAAAATAATTTTATTTAAAACCATAACCCTCAAAAACTAAACTATAATCCTTTTAAAATTAAACTATAACTAAGTAGTGATTTCGAATCTAAAAATTTAAATTTTAAATTCTTAAAATACTATATTTTTGTTGAGTTTTAGTTTCAAAAATACTAAAAATCTATTTTTTCAAAAATACTACAAAATTAAAATAGTTTAAAAATTTTCATTTTAAACCACAAACCTCAAAACCTAAACTATAATCCTTCTAAAATTAAACTATAACATCTAATCAATAAATTCAAATCCAAACATTTAATTTTTATATTTGTGGTATATTTGCAAGGATAGTTAAATGGTAATAATTGAGAGAATGTTAAAATTTTGGAACATAAGTTTTTTTGTGGTATTTCGTAAAATTACTCAAAAAAATGATTCATTTTCATTAAATAACAAATAAAAATTATAAAAATTTTAAAATAAGTATCAAATAACACTAAAATTTGTTTGGATTTCAAAATCAATTTGAACCATAAAATCAATAACACTTATAAATGAGCTAACTCAAAGGGATTTGTGTTTCTTGTGTAGGATGGAAAAGGGATATCAATGGCGGGTTTTGTGAGCTGGTTCATATGGAGATCTGCGTATCTGACTCGAGTTGTTAGCTGGAGAAACCGATTCTATGTTGCTATCAATTGGCTTACCACTTTGGTCTTTGGTCGTGACATTAGTCGTATTTGACCAAACACTTCTCGTACTTTGTTTGCTTTTATGCCGAAACTAGTAAAACAATGTCTAACTTTTTTATTCATTGCCAAAAATTCTGAAAATAGTTAAATTAATGTGTTGTTTTCTCTGATGCTGCCTACTAAAGTATTTCTACTAAATTGTAGCTTAGTCAAAAATGTTCAAATACTAGACGTCTAGACATTTTCAAATTAAAAATCTTCTCTAAAACAAATAACTCAACTAAATAAGTTGTAATGATCTAGTTTTATTTTTTTCTGGTTGAAAGAAGATTTATCTTACGAGAATCTCTTCAAATAAGAAAATATCAAATCATATCTTTTATCAATCAAAAATAGTGTCATGAATAACACACTCCCAATTATTTTTAATTTTTAAAATATAATTAAAAATTGTATTAGAAAATACTATAAACCTAAAATAAGCATACAATTTCAAATTTAAACCACAAACCTCTAAAACTAAATTATAACATATTCAAAACTAAACCTAAACTCTAATTATTGAATCCAAATCCAAAAATTTTAATTGCGAATCTTAAATTTTTTTTATAAATTTTATATTCCCACTAGAATATATTTTGGAGTTGTACTCGACTCAATAATCAATTTATAGAAAAATATAACATTTTATTTTAAAAATTTAAATGACACTTAATCACTAAAATCCAAGGCGCGAAATTTAAAAACTGGCACAAAGAGAAACTTTGGGCCTGGACACAAAAAAACGATAAATTATGAGCCCATTATTCATTTTCCTGAACTGTATGTTCATCTCTCTCCCATCAACTTCTCCATTTGTTCATTACTCCGTCTCTGCTACAAGCCTACAACCTCAAATCGAACGACTAAATTTTGTAAAACCCTAAAGTTGTGGAGGTCACGAATATCTCATTTCGCTACTCGTTCCTTTCTTCTAGATGCCTCTTAAGAAAAACGCTAATGAAGGTAATCATCCTACATTTCTACGCTTTCTATTCTCGGACTGTGTGAGGATGACCTCTGATCGAATCGAAATGAGTAGTCAGTAGATCGGAGAAGGCATTTTAAAGCCCGATGTCAACAGTTGGGTCATAGGATAAAGTTTTCTTCAAACTTCTCTATTCACTATGTTAATTGTACTTGAAATGTGCAATGAATTTATAGTATCATCACTCAGTGATTTAACTAATAAAAGGCTGATGCAAAAACCTAGACTGAGATAACATCAAAGGAAGTTCTGAGTGAAGCTGATTTGTAGGCGAGTTTCATTGGTTTACATATGTTCTTAGAAGCATTTTTTGTGGAATTGAGAGATAGTTTCAAATTTTGATATAGTTTACATCTACGAGCTTCTGTTTAGAATGTGTTTTGCTGGATAGAATGTTAGGTTCCTTGAACAGTTCATCACAGAAGCTGAGATCATCATTAAGGAGAAGCAGGACAATTTGGATGTTTTTTGCTGTAATCTAACCTGGTTTTCTATGATATCTGATGATTTGCTAGTCCATTGACGAAAACTACATTTAATCTGTACAGACTAGCATCAGCGCGAAGGCACAAAGGAAGATTGCTAGAGAGATTAAAACATCCCGGGCACTTGAGCTGATACTTTTCACAACAATGGGTACAAAGACGTTTACATTTGGCAAATTCATGGAGAACAGAGAGCAAATATGCCAATTTACCTGCTTGAATCCAAAGGACTGGATCCACTCTCACCTGCCTTCTAAATCCTGGCCTTTCTAGTGTAGGTTAGTTTTCTTTTCTAGAGTTTTGGTCGATTTTTGAAATATTCCAATGTCACCAAGTTGAGAAAACATGATTGAATGAATTTCAATCAATAGTCCAATACTTTGGAGTTTTCTCTTGATGCTGTTTAGTACCTCTGATGCTAAGAGATTAGGGGTTGTATCTTATGGCTCTGGTTTGTTACTTTTCAAGTCTCACTCCAACATTACCCTATGTAACTTTCAGATTATGTTTTTTTTTTAAATTCTACAAATCAAGTCGTAATAAATTTTCATCTCTGCTACAGCTTATAAATACGTATGCCTGAAAGAAAAGGGTAAAAGTAAAACCAAAAGGGCAATTTATTTGTTACCCTTCTATGATCTTGTTATCTCCATGTTTCTAACATCTTCGATTGTTTTCTTCTTTCGTTGAATCAACCTTTCAAGCGTATTCCTATCTCCATCTGGAAGTTTACATGGTTGATCATAAGAAGGAACGGTTCTGGATCTTTCAAGTAGTTCCCGTTCCTTTTGTTCTGCGAAACATAGCAATGATCCCGCACAGACTTCTTTAGCTGAAGACGTCTTCTCTGGTTTGAACTTTTGAAGCTTTGAGTACTCAGTGATGAGATGAAACATGTAGTCATAAACTCTGTTCATGCTAATGCTTTCCATGTAACTTTGTCCTCCTTTTCCTATTGTTTCAGCCTGTCAAAAGGAAGAATGCTTTAGGAACATGAATGGTTATATCGATAATCCGATGAGAAATGTGGGAAAACTATACATCAGAGGGGTTGGCATTGCCCCAATCCACCGCATATTTGATGGATCGACATAAATCAACTGGAGATACAGGCCAGTAGTTTTCTTTAGGAAGAAGGCCTCTACTGAAGAAATCTTCATACTCAGGTGAGATTATAAGTGTCATTGAACCACATGATAAGATATACTTTAGAGAAACCGACCACGCGTAACCCTCTGCATATATTTTGTACCTAATGAAACCATAACACATTAGATCTTTTCTCATATGGTTTAGTCATATATGATATAGCTCAGGTTTCACTTAGGACTTACCGGTGATTGCATTGGTTAGATAGCTTAGATTGTTCAAATCCACCTTTTGCTTCTTCTTCCCAGTTCTGAAACTTAAAACACACATCAGCATAACTCTCCACTAGGTTAAAACTTTAGGATTTAGTACAAAACAGAACCTGGCGCATAATTTGTGCTCCCCATAACCTTGAATGGTTGCATTTCATTAGCTCCAATCTTATAGGAGACACAACATCAGGATTACCTTTCCAATAAGCTCTAGGTTGCTTATTATCCCAGGTACTTCTCTTCGATCCTCGCTTTATATCTCCAAATTCTTCTTCCCACGGTCTTAGATTCGTCTCTGACCTTAATCACAACACTCAGATTCAGCAAAAGAGCAAAGTAACAACAAGAACAACAACAACATATGGGTCATACCAGCCCCAGAAAGACCAATCCGGAAAAGGAATGTCGAAATGAGCTTCATTGGTGCAATATCGAAACAGCGGAACAGGAAACGAATGATGCTCGGTTCGGTTGATAATCGGTTTGTCCATACAATCAAACATCATATCTACATCAGGAACCATTCCTGGATACTTATTAAGAAGTTGCAGTATCCCCCAAATGGTAAACATCATTCTACTTTGTACACAAGCATAATATAGATCCACATATAGCTTTCCAGATAGTATCAACACTCTAAAAGCAGCATTAGCTTTTGCTTTCCTCAAATGCTCTTTAGTCACACCTGTTTTTACCCATGGCTCTAAATCCCTGTGAATCCACCTGGCTTTTTCACCGAAACAACAATATTGTTACTTCTTATGACATAAAATGTTAAAAAATCCGAATAGAATTGGCATAGGATTAGGTTTCAGGTGTTCAGGAGCCGAAGATTCTTGAAGCACAATTAGGTCTATCTAGTAAAAGAAAATTCGTTTCTATGTTTTTTTGTAGGATCATGATTTTAAGACATATAAAAATCTCTATGGTATTATAATATATATA
>OVAV01001098.1:0-14448 GCA_900406375.1 Iberis amara | reverse complement strand
TATATATATATATATATATATATATATATATATATTGCTATAATTCTTTGTAAAAATATTTACTCATCTCTTAATCATTGATGTAATTTATTTGTTGTAGTGGATGGTTTCTAAAACTAAGGTTGTTGTTGCATCGTTATTGACTATAGTTACCTATATCTCTTGTATCGAATCATAGCTTTTGTTGCTAGATCCTCAATTCAACAAACCATCCTCATCTCGAAGTTCAGGATATGTACATTTTGTTTCTCTAAAATTTTACTCCAAACAATTATATTTGATAAAAGCTCCTAAAGAGTTAAAAATTAGGTCTAGCCGTCAAGAAAAAACTCTCTGAGGCACAAGAACCAAGACCTTCATCGGAGATGCCATCTTTCGACGCTGGCGACGGCGCTTTCCGTCGGCGTCGCTTTTTCTTCACGCTATTTTGCTTTTCCTTCATGTTTTACGTCTTTTTATTCATATTTTTTGCATCGTTTTCTTTTAAAACCCCGACGTCTCGCCGCAAGAGCTGACCACCGCCGCCGCATCTAGAGCCTTCTCCTCCTGCTTCTCGCCAGCTTCCCTTCTCCTCTGCAAGGTCCACTTCATCTTCCCTGTAGCGTCTCTTGCGGAGAGGATCTTCCGGTCATCGACAAAACCATCACCGTACTGAGAGGCTCTCGAGTTCCACCGTGGTCTCTACAACTCTGTCTCTTCCTGAAAAGGGATAACAAGATTTCGGAAGTTGGTGATACCTCTTGCGATGTCTATGACACTCCCTTCACCAGATCTGAAAGCTATGGTGACTCCTTGTGCAAGTTTCTTGATTTTTCTGTGTGGAAGCGTCTGATGGAGGTCCCAAAGCCTCTTAGCCCTCCCTTTCTTTACTGTTTTGTGCAGTTTATTTACTGCTTTATGCAACTCTTTTACTACCTTGTGTAGTTTCTTTACTGCCTTGTGCAGATCTGATGATGCCTTATACAAATTAAATGTATCAAGCCTCAAGAATTTTCTCATTTAACCTACATTTGTTATCTAAGAACTATCTATTTTGGATGTACTTGAGGATTATGTCTTATGCTTACTCTTGTATTGAGTTTTATATGCCTTTGATTTCTCTTTGGGGGAGATAATCATTTGTTAGCTAGGTTTGAACCTGTGGAATTATGTTGGGAACTCAATAATGAAGTTTTTGTTAGGCTTGTGCTTATAAGACCGAATAAATTTAATTTGGTGATGATCACTTCTCATTAGGTATCATATTTGGCATTCCAAACTTACCTTGTATTGAGGTTTATACTAGCTTTAGTCTAATTCTTTCGAACGCTAAGGGCTTAGTCCCATATGCTAGCTTTGGTTTCTATTTGGTTGTCGATGCAGGGTGGATTGCAATGCTGAAGTGCGATTTAAATGTGTGGAAACCCATGTTGCCGCTGTGGTCTATTGAAAGCAACCGTTTTCCTCGTCGATCAACCACCATTCAGTTCGTGCGTTTGGTGCTCGCTATAGAACAATGGATTTAGTCTTATATCTCCTCTCGGTAGTAGATGTTATTCTCTTAGAAACAAGTGTATCTCTTTACACTATAATCTCTTCCCTTTATTTGGGATTGCATGCTGATGAGTTTCGAATGTGCTTCCAAGATGATTCGCTTCCTTCGTCTTTTAGTTATATCTTTCATGTTTTTGTTCCCGCTTCTAATATTGAATTAACAGAGTTTTTAATTAAGGTTTTATTGTTGTTTGTTTTCATTTACTCCTTCAATGAATTGTAAGCTCTTTAATAATGAAATCTTGTTTGACAAAAAAGTTCTTAAAGAGTCATATTTGAAATATGTCAAAAATGGTACTAACAACCTTATTTTTGTTAATGAACCTTCTAATTTTGTAAATTTTATTAAATCAGAATTATCAAACTATTTTTTAGATTCATGTTTTTCTTAAATCTAATAACTAAAATGATATATTTGTTTTGAAATGTATTGAACCAGCCACCTTATTGAAATGGAAACTTAATCAAATAATAATTAGAACGAAGATAAGAAATTAGTATCTGAGTTTTTTTCTCGACTTTATGTCGAGTTCATTATTTTCTAAAAGAGAATTAGTATATTATCTTTTTGTGGATTTTTTGATATCTTAACTTGAGTTAATGTTCGATCTTTTAATGAAATTAGTTTGACGATAAATAATAGATAAAAATTATCCAAAAATACTTAGATTTACCAATTCATATGATTGGTTTGAAATGTATTGAGCCAACTAGCTAATTGAAATTGAAACTTAATCAATAATAACTAGAACAATTATAATGAATTAGTATTTGGGCTTCTTCATCGATTTTATGTTGAGTTCATTATTTTTTAAAGGGGATTTGATGAAGCGGAAGTTAGGGATAAAATTAGAGATTCGAGAACACCCGGAAAACTAGAGTTTGTGAATATTCTTCACACTGGTTTATAAATAAACCTCTTTAGGATTTGTGAATACTCTTCACAGTGGTTATAAAAACCTCTTTTGAACAAACGTTCTTTTATTAAATCATCAAGTCTTGATAATACAATAGGCCTAAGAGGCTATTTATAATAAAACTATAAAATCCTAAAAACTATTAAAACCCATAAAAATAATATCAAATAAATTAAGATAACTACTAAAATAAATAAAATAAATAACAATAAAGATATTAGGGATATTTGGAATATTCCAAATATCTCGCTACATCATGTCTCGCCGGCTAAGAAAGATTCATCCTCGAATCTTCAATAGGATTCTTCCACAATAGATTTTTTTTCTTTTGCCCTTGATTTGTACAAACCGAATCTTGTACGGATTTTGCACGGATCCGATTTTGCACAAAATTTGCACATAACAGATTTTGTACAGATTTTGTACCTAACCGATTTTGCAGGATTTTTGCACAAATCCGATTTTGTACGGATTTTGCACATATCCGATTTTTGAAGTCTTCTTTTCTGAAAACAAAATCAATTACCTCAACATCGTTTTCCTTGACATTGTTTTCATAAACATCATTGATTGGTTTACTAGCTACATCGTCTTCCGGTTTAAAACGTTGTAGGTTCTGAGTCGCAGAATCTGCAAGCTTCTGGGTGGATTTTTGGTTTGTAAAATGGAATTTCTCTTGCATAGCACGAGACCTAGCACGAAGTTCTTGACGAAACTGTGACCATTTATTTAGTTGTTTGTCTTGTCTTTCGTCCTCGAAAGTAGAGCAACTACTTAGCAGCATGACATCCAGAATCGTTCTTTGATTAAGAAATCAAAGAAACGCGGCTCTGATACCAAATGATGAAGCGGAAGCTAGGGATAAAACTAGAGATTCGAGAACACCCGGAAAACTAGAGTTTGTGAATACTCTTCACAGTCGTTTATAAATAAACCTCTTTAGGATTTGTGAATACTTTTCACAGTGGTTATAAAAACCTATTTTGAACAAACGTTCTTTTATTAAATCATCAAGTCTTGATAATACAATAGGCCTAAGAGACTATTTATAATAAAACTATTAAAACACATAAAAATAATATCAAATAAATTAAGATAACTACTAAAATAAATAAAATAAATAACAATAAAGATATTAGGTATATTTGAAATATTCCAAATATCTCGCTGCATCAGCATTGGTATATTACTCTTTAATGAATTATGTGGTACCTTATACTAGATTTGTATTTACCCTAATTTGGTTTATGATTTGCCAATGAAATTAATTTGACGACAAAAACAAAAGTAGAAAAATGTTTATCCGAAAACAAAAACATACTAATCTAATCTAATTAAAATAAAAACTTAAATCATATGTTTGTTTTGAAATGCATTGACACCTAGTTGGCCGAGCATGTCATAGTCTAGTAGTGGTGATAGCTCCATTCATGTCTTAGACAGTAGAATCGATCCCCTTAAATGAGATTATTGTAGATGACAAAAAAAAACCACCTAGTTGAAATGGAAATTTAATCAATAATAAGTAGAATGAAGATAACAATTTAGTATATGGATTTCTTCATCGACTTTATGTCAAATTCATTATTATTCATCATAAAAAGAGATTTAATATATTATTTCTTAATAAGTTTTGTGGTTCTTTACAAAAGCTTTTTCTATATACCCTAGTTTGAGTTAACGGTTTTATCAGTTTGACGATAAAATAAAAATAGATAAGAAATTACCCGAAGACTTTACAACCTCTTCTCAAAGGAGTCTTAGAGAACGACCTGTAAAACCAACGCAAAAGATCCAAGAACAATGGTCGGTAGTTAGTCATGGAAGACGGGGCCGATGTGGTCGTGGCAAACCACAATAATCTATCCTTTGCTATAGTTAGGAACCCATCCTAATTCCCTCTTAATGCTCTCTCTATTGTTTTTTTATTTATCTAATTGGTTCCTAAAACCAAAAAAAATAACTGTATAACCACTAAGGTTATAGCTCTCTATCAATCACTTGCATTTAAATAGAAAATCTTTTACAAAAAAAAAAAAAAAGAAAAGAAAACAAAAGCATACTAGTCAAGTAATTTTTTTTTTGAAGTTACCATAAGAATGAGATGCGTAAATGATTGTGAAAGAAATTGAGCGAATTTGGGTTAAAAGTAGAGTCCCTCACTTCCCGCGGAAACCTCAGTCTCCTTCCTTATCTCTCCCTCACATTCTCTCTCACAACCGCTTCTCTGTGTAACGTTATCATATGGTTTGATTATTCCCAAACAGATCCAAAACAAAATTCATAGTGTATATATTACCAAATTCTAATTAGGTTATTGAATCTTTTCATTTCTTATCAACAAATGTCGCGGATTTCTACGACGGATTCTTCGCCTCAGAATGATCGTGATCCGCAAGCCACCACCGTCTCTACACCGACCGCTAAGCACCTCAATAAGATCCCTGGGATCCCTTTCCACCATTCGACCTCCGAGAATGAAGATCATGAAGCAGCGAAATCGGACCAGGTTACGCCGGCATTAGCTGCGGAAGGTTCAACGAGCGATGACTCGCCGGAAATTCTGGCTCCTTCTTCCTTAGGTCTCAATCACATCAGGACGAAATCTTCTAATGCACCATCTCCTTTAAGGTTTTGTTCGGCCACCCCGTTGATTTCTTCGATTCATAATGATAAGGACACGAACGAGAAACCTAGGGTTGACGCTGCTGATGCTCGGGCTGATGCTCGTGCGAGATGGCCGATTCCTCCTCATCAACCTGATCAGGGTAGCTCGATCTAAGATTTATGATCATGAGATTCGAAATTAGAGAGACGATCATCATCTGATGACGATGACTTTGTTTTTTTTTGTTTTTTTGGTTTTGTTTGGTCTCTTAGGGAAAAAGGTTCAGTGGAGCCAATCAAAATCTCAACGGGTCCCCACAAATTCCAATCAAGTAGAGGTGAATACGAATTATCTTCTTTGTATGGTTTTCCTAATTGCTAAACTCATTTGATGTTTGATGTGATTCGATTTCTTCATATCAATGCAGAGTTCTCATGTAGGTCTTGCCAAGGAAACACACTCTCCACGGTTTCAGGCGATATTGCGTGTCACAAGTGGAAAGAAGAAGAAAGCTCACGACATCAAGAGCTTCTCTCATGAACTCAATTCTAAAGGTGTTCGACCTTTCCCCGTTTGGAGATCTCGCGCAGTTGGTCACATGGAGGTTATTATTATTTCTCTAATGATTTGAGTTTTTTTGGGAGTGTTCTTTCTACTCATTT
The DNA here is from genome assembly GCA_900406375.1 of Iberis amara. Taxonomy (NCBI): domain Eukaryota; kingdom Viridiplantae; phylum Streptophyta; class Magnoliopsida; order Brassicales; family Brassicaceae; genus Iberis; species Iberis amara. Next base: position 8,728 of record OVAV01001098.1, on the reverse strand, counting down.
TGTTGATCTTCCTTTAGGAGATTATGGCAGCAATCAGAACCAAGTTTGATAGACAAAAGGAAGATGTCGATGCTGATTTAGGAGTTTTTGCTGGCTACTTAGTGACTACTCTAGAAAGCACTCCAAAATCTAACAAGGAATTAAGAGTGGGTCTTGAGGATCTGTTAGTTGAGGCTCGGCAATGTGCAACCATGCCAGCTAGTGAGTTTTGGGTAAAATGTGAAGGCATTGTTCAGAAGCTAGATGATAAACGCCAGGAGCTACCCATGGGAGGCCTCAAACAGGCTCATAACCGTCTTCTTTTTATCCTTACTCGTTGCAATAGGCTTGTGCAATTTCGTAAAGAGAGCGGTTATGTTGAGGAACATATTCTGGGAATGTACCAGCTAAGTGATCTCGGTGTTTATCCACAACAGATGTTAGAAATATCACAACAACATGACCTTCTTGGAGAGAAGGAAATCGAAAAGATCAATGAGAAGCAAAATCTTGCTAGTAAGCTAGACAATCTTGATCAGAACTCAAGTAGTGGAGCTGATGGAATGGAAGTAAATACTGCTAGAAGTACAGATTCAACTTCAAGCAATTTTCGAATGTCATCGTGGAAAAAGCTTCCATCTGCTGCTGAAAAAAACCGTAGTGCTACTTCAACTCCTAAGGCTACGGTGGAGACCAAAATTCAACCAAAAGTGTATGGTGATGAAAACGCTGAAAAGTTGCATAGCCCTTCAGGCCAGCCTGCATCCGCTGGAAAAAGTGCTTTGTGGGGCTTCTGGGCGGATCACGAATGTGTGACATACGATAATTCCATGATTTGCCGTATCTGTGAAGTTGAAATACCAGTTGTACATGTTGAAGAGCACTCTCGAATATGCACCATCGCTGATAGATGCGACTTGAAGGGAATCAATGTAAACTTAAGACTTGAAAGAGTAGCTGAAAGCCTTGAGAAAATTTTGGAGTCATGGACTCCAAAGTGCAGTGGAACCCCTAGAGCAATTGCTGATGATGCAAGATTATCAGCATCCAGTAGACATGAAGATCTGGGTGAAATCTGTCAGAGTTTTTCAGTTGACATGCTTGATTGTAATCCTCGTTCAGAGAATTCATTTTCTTTGGATGAACTGAATATCTTGAATGAAGTGTCTATGAAAAATGGAACAAAAGGGTCGTCAGCTGGAACCTTGACACCAACATCACCAGCAACACCAAGGACAAGCCAAGTAGATTTGCTACTAAGTAGTCGAAAAACAATAACAGAGCTTGAGAATTATCATCAGGTATATATTCACATTATATTCGTCTGTCTATCCCCTATTCAGATTCTGCTTCCAGCTATTATATGATCTTTGCTGAAATAAATTTTCATGCCCTTAAATTTGCAAGCGCATAAATTATTAAATTCCATATCAACATGCCAATAAAGAAACCATCTGCTAATACTGTCACAGTCGATTTCTGAATTGATGCTACATGATATTAAGGAATCATACATTTATTTATGCTGAAAATCTCATTTGTTTCTTTATGTATTTCAGCTCCACATGCAACTTCTTATCGTTTATCCTTATTTTCTGCTTGGAGTTGACAGATAAACAAGTTATTAGAGATTGCTCGCTCTGTGGCAAACGTAAATTTATGTGGATACAGTTCATTGGACTTCATGATTGAGCAGTTGGATGAGCTAAAGTACGTCATTCAGGATAGGAAGGCAGACGCTCTTGTGGTAGAAACATTTGGAAGACGCATAGAGAAGCTACTACAGTAATCATTCTCTTTTAACCTGTGTTCTGCCCCTGCTATTACACTGCAAATTCAGTGAAGCTAATTTAATGTTTCTCAAATCCAGGGAGAAGTACATTGAACTTTGTGGACTGATCGATGATGAAAAAGTAGACACAACAAATGCCATGGCGGATGAAGAAAGTTCAGCAGATGAGGATACAGTGCGTAGCTTACGGGCAAGCCCACTTAATCCACGTGCTAAAGATCGAACATCAATTGAGGATTTTGAAATTATAAAACCAATTAGCCGAGGTGCATTTGGAAGAGTATTTCTTGCAAAAAAAAGAGCAACTGGTGATTTGTTTGCCATAAAGGTCGGTGTTACTAACACAATAATCTTCCAGTTTGGCTAGTAATCTGTTCTAAGATTAACCCAATGTCGTCTAAACCATGGTACAGGTATTAAAGAAGGCTGATATGATCCGTAAGAATGCTGTTGAGAGTATTTTAGCTGAGCGTAACATCCTTATATCAGTTCGTAACCCTTTCGTGGTATGTAATGACAGCAATGTATGCTTTGCTTCATGATTACATTTGTTGGTGCTTTTTCTAATACTTGTTCTAGCTGTGCAGGTTCGGTTTTTCTATTCTTTTACTTGCCGAGAAAATCTTTATCTGGTGATGGAGTACTTAAATGGCGGAGATCTCTTTTCCTTGTTGAGGAATCTTGGCTGCTTGGACGAAGATATGGTCCGCATTTATATTGCAGAAGTTGTAAGGCCGCTTGTAACACCTCAACATTTGCTCATCCTTTTGTCAAGATTAAGACTTTTTAACTCTAAATTCAATCAAATGCTTTGTTAGGTGCTTGCTCTGGAGTATTTGCATTCTGTAAATATTATTCACAGAGACTTGAAGCCAGACAATTTGTTGATTAATCAAGATGGTCACATCAAGGTCAATACTTATCAAATTTATAGCTTTGTGTAATTCAGACCATACCTCTTACAAAATCTAATGCCCTGTAATTACAGTTGACAGATTTCGGGCTTTCCAAGGTTGGTCTTATCAACAGCACAGATGACTTATCAGGTGATTCATCAATGGGAAATAGTGGAATATTCACAGAAGATGCAACAAAAGCTCAACATTCACAAGGAGAAGATAGTCGTACAAAACATGCAGTTGTTGGAACTCCTGATTATCTTGCACCCGAAATACTTCTTGGAATGGGTCATGGTTAGTTAGTATTTCACAAGGTGGATTTTGCCCTTTATTCGAAGTCATCACATGTATGGTATATATCATCCATTTCAGGTAAAACCGCTGATTGGTGGTCAGTGGGAGTTATTCTCTTTGAGCTTCTTGTGGGAATTCCTCCTTTCAATGCAGAAACCCCGCAGGTATATTTTCAAGCTGAACCCATCACTACTTTTCAAATGGCTTAACATTTCTTTCATTTGCAGCAAATTTTTGAAAATATAATCAACAGAGATATACCATGGCCCAATGTGCCAGAGGAGATATCTTATGAAGCATATGATCTGATTAACAAGTAAGCTCAAACCCCTTTTGCAAACAAATATTAGAATTTTCAAATCTTTCCCGCATTTTCTGTACCTTCACTGAATCCATTCATCATGGGAATAATGTATATAACTCTACACGTCTTGACTTGTTCAAAGTGAAACAAGAACCTCTTTATTGTGGTAACTATGATAGCTATTATGTTAATATATTGTGTAATTATTATTTAGCTATTAGTAGAGATTTTTATGTATCATAGTCCAGGAAAGATCTTCACAGTATATATGTATGGTAACATAATAATAATCTAGCTATGTTATTGTTTCAGGCTGTTAACTGAAAATCCTGTCCAAAGACTAGGAGCAACAGGAGCTGGAGAAGTAAAGCTCTATTATCACATCTTGTAGCTAATTTTTTTTTTTTTAAAGCTGGATCGATATTCTAAAAATCTTGTTACAGGTGAAACAACATCATTTTTTCAAAGATATTAACTGGGACACGCTTGCCAGGCAGAAGGTTCTTTGCACAAATGATTTTCGTTTAGAAAATCAATCAATCACTCTTATACTAACTTTTGCATACACTGTTTACAGGCTATGTTTGTACCATCAGCTGAACCACAAGACACTAGTTATTTCATGAGCAGATACATATGGAATCCGGAAGATGAAAATGTTAATGGAGGCAGCGATTTCGATGACCTTACAGATACGTGTAGCAGCAGCTCCTTCAACACACAGGAAGAAGATGTATGACTCTTCCTCTTTAAACTCTTTTATCTTGGCTTTGCATTTAATTCCTTCAATTAAAGAAGTGTTTAATGTTGTAAAACAGGGTGATGAATGTGGTTTATTAGCAGAATTTGCGGGTGGACCCAATCTTGCTGTTAAATATTCCTTCAGCAATTTTTCTTTTAAGGTCAGTTAGTTAGTTAAATCCCTATTATACCTTAAGCTCTCTGACATTTTAAATGGCTTAATCCTTTGATAATGTGTGTATGTGTTATCAGAACCTCTCACAGTTGGCTTCGATCAACTACGATATGGTCCTTAAGAACGCTAAAGAATCAACAGAAGCTTCAAACCCGAAACATGATGTATGACCGACCACCTCAAGATTGGTACAAAGAAAACAAAAAAATGTAATAATATATTGGAAGCACATAGCATTAGCTAGAGATTTCATATCTGAAGCTTGAAACCTCAAGATTCTTCAACTGTCTTATACAAAAAGTAACATTAACAACTCTTTTTTCCTAGTTGTCTACCAATGATAACAAAGACCCGTTAAGCTATAATTTATTTCAGGGATTATTCCTCCTAAAACTTCTCTTATTATAATGTAAAATTAACTCAACAAACAAACTTTCTACAAGTGAGATGCGTAACATTTTTGAATTTGGCTCAACTTTTAATAGCTACAGAAATGTAGAAAAACGAAAAACTAAGGCTGGGCTATCTTCTTGTGCCTACCCAATTTGCAAGATGCTAAACGTTTATGGTGACAAAGCTCTTATAAAAGAAATGCTTAGTTGATATCCAAGACTTTCCTCAAGATAGATAATAAAAAAAGTTTAAGAGTTTTTTTAAATATTTTTTTATTGATGAGGTTTTGAGTTTTTCCTCATCAGATGGTCTGCCAATGTTAACAGTAAACAACTTTTTTTATTTAAAGGAATCTTTTTGATTTAAAGGAATTTTAAAATAAGTTATCTTGTTCTATGCGATTTATGTATCGCGTATCTTTAAGCTTCTTCTTTTGTTTTCCCCCAATTTAAGTTTTTAAAAGATACATGTAAGTTCATAATAGCAATCTGTGGAGACTATCAACTTATCCACCAGGGACAGTTAAAACTAAAAGTGACCCACATATTATTATTGGTTTAATCTAGAGGAATTCTTTGAAACACCATAAAAGAAGTTCAAATTCTAAAACTAACACACACTCCCAAAAGTTCCAAAAATACCACAAACTCTCAAATGTTCCAAAAATACCACAAACATGAAAAGTGAATTTTAATGTTTTAGAATTTAAAATTTTGGGTTTGGGTTCACTAAATAGAGTTTAGGGTTTAGTTTTGAAGGGGTGGGGTTTGGTTTTGGGTTCTAGGGTTTAAATTTGAAGTTTTAAAGCTATTTCAAATTTTGTGGTATTTTTGGAACAAAAATATTTTTGTGGTATTTTTAGAAAAAAATGTGTTATTTTTAGAACTTTTGGGAGTATGTGGTATTTTTGGAATAAACCTAATTGTTTGTGGTATTTTTGAGAATGCCCCTTTAATCTACTATATATACATTACAAATTTTTTCAAACAAAAACATTTTATTTGTAAACATTTACATTTAAATCACTAAAACGGAATATTTATCTAATGACATTTTCGTAAAACTACTAAATTTGATATGCTAGTTTTCTATACATACTAAGAAATCTAAATGAAATCTCCAACAATTCGGGCATAAAAAATTTGTTAATCCTAGATTTTATCTTATTTATTGTGATATGAAAGCATATAAATTCACTTTCATTCTCTTTTGATATACTATTCTTTATAATTTTGGTTCTTTATAATTTTTAGTTCTTGATATACTATTCTTAATTGGGGCATTCTCAAAAATACCACCAAAATCTAGGTTTATTTTAAAAATACTACACACTCCGAAAAGTTTCAAAAATACCACATTTTTTTTTCCAAAAATACCACAAAAATGTTTTGTTCCAAAAATACCACAAAATTTGAAATAACTTTAAAACTTCAAATTTAAACCCAAAAACCCCAAAACCAAACCCTACCCCCTTCAAAACTAAACCCTAAACTCTATTTAGTGAACCCAAACCCAAATTTTAAATTCTAAAACATTAAAATTCACTTTTCATGTTTGTGGTATTTTTGGAACATTTGAGTGTGTGGTATTTTTGGAACTTTTGAGAGTGTGTGGTAGATTTGGAATTTGAACTTCTTTTGATGGTGTTTCAAGGAATTCATCTTCTTTAATTAATGTAAACAGTTATTTGTATAAACTATGTATGTATCTGCATGTGAAGCTGCTTGAAGAATTCTATCTTTTCCTATACACTATAAGTCCACACTAGTTGAGAAACGAACTTTTCATCTACCCAATCAGCAAGTTGTTATTTGTAAAGATTATGATCCTGTTGATGATCTTATGAATATGAAATATATAGATTCATCTATGTTCTTAACTAGGATGGAACTATATAAGATTACTCCTCAAACACGTGAACTTACTTATGCTTAGGTAAGGTAACTATTATGTTTCTATTGTCAAGCTTAATTACATTCCTATTTCACTTCACGAATTCTGCATAATTTAGTTAGAGAACCAACATATTTTGAAGATATTAGAAAATTCAACATGATCCTACATTCAAATATGCATGTCATGCCCGTGAATTGCTAGAAGATGATCAAGAATATATTGATGAAATATTTAGCTGGAAGTTAGTGCACAAGAAACTTCTTAAGAAAGGTTTTTGCTATCATGTTACTTTCAGAAACATTAGCAACACCAGAACGTGTTTGGGAGAATACTTGGGAAGTGCTTTATGAAGATAACATTATAAAGAAATGCAGATTTTTTGGTAGAAAAAGTTTGTTTCTTTTCTACGGGTAATTATAATAGTTCCAATCATAATGTGTTTAGTGTTTCGAATATTTAAATGCAGATCTACACTTGAATGAAGAACAAACTAAGAAGTATGCGTTGATGGAGTTGGATAGTATTTTAAAAAACAATGGAAGTGCAATGGCAGTTTATAAGTCAATGTCTCATCCATCTATAAATGGTAACGATAAATCACTTAATAGATTTATGTTTGATGAACTAAATTATAATTTCGAAGATCAAAAATCCAAACATGATGATTTAGTACCAACATTACCATAAAAGTATCACTAAATTATGAGATATATCATATTGTCTTTATCTTTTAGGCCATACCATATTATTGGTAGTAAAAAGACAATTGTGACATCTTACTCGAGTCCCCATCTGTTCGATTTCCATTTTTTTTTTCTAATTTATTTTTTTTAAAATTGCCACCTGTCTAATCCCTCACTCTGCCCGATTTTTTTCTCATCTTTCATCTCCCCTACCCACTTCTCTCTTCAACTATTCTTTTCTCTTCATCAAGTCTCTATCATCTTTATCTTCTTCTCTTTCTCTTTGTTTTTTTCATTCTATTGCATTTCATAAGACGGAAATTTCGGCATCAACCAGCGTGAGAAAATCACAACGAAAGAGAAAAAGGGAGCCACATGCATCTGCAGTTAAGGAATCAGGAACGATCCAGGAGAGAGAGTCTGGAGATTTCGAGCCTTCGAAACTCCCACCAAAACTGTACGCTACGGATAGATATCGTCCAAGTGGTCGGATTAACTCCTACTCTAGACCGGAATCGCTTCTAGATCTAGTTGACGCGCTCAAAGGTACACCGAATTTAAACTACCTAAAAGCTTCTTGTTTTGGTCCACTGCTGGAACTACCTGTCAGAAAGTCGTCTCTTTCGGGAAAACTGGTCCATCAAATGCTTTGTAGATCTCTAATAACTGTCAAGAGACACGAAATGTGATTTGTATTTGGTGGATAGCCTTTTAGATCCCAGTTCCAAATTACCAGCTGGTTACACCTCAACAACCTCAAGACATTCACAACTTCGTATTGATGGACATGGTAAGTAAGAACATGATGTCCACTAACCCAGACTTACGTTAACCGATTATTACTGAATTTTTATTGATTGGTTTGTGCAGAAGACTCTAAATATTCCCAAAGAAGATGGTCATGAAAGTTCATATGAAAAACTGGTAAGTCCAATTTTAATGCTTTACAAATGGCCAATATATACATGGACAAATTGTTCATGGACAAAATAAACCAGAGACATCATATTGGTAGACAAAATAAACCAGAGACATCATATTGGTAGACAAATTAACATCATTGCAAATGTTCACTAAGGTTTACTTTCTCGGCAGGGGATGCATCAAGCGATACATGAAATACACAAGAGGACGCACAAGGAATTGATTTAGGGAAGAAGGTACTTATCCCAATACAAGCACAAGTGGTCTATAGTTATTTGGTTTGTCCATATCGTAACAACATGAAAATTCTTGTCTAAATTGCGACTCGTAGATTGCCGAAGACCAGACAGAGCCTGCAAATATGGACATAATTAATTGAACTGTCTACGATAGCTCTGTTGGGTGCTTTCCACCATTCGAGACTACCTCATGTACCGCAAAATGAACTTGCTGGAGACTGCGGCCCATTGACTGTCAAATTCATTGAGCTTCATGCACAAGAGGTGGACTACTCGGGAATCACCGATGAGATGGTGGACAACATGCACACCCGCTATGCTATTGAACTGTATGAAGAATACATCCAACCACACATCTAGGTGTTCATATTTCATTGTCTAGGTCTCATGTTTATGTTTAGACAATGGT
>OVAV01001097.1:0-14454 GCA_900406375.1 Iberis amara | reverse complement strand
TATAATGATCAAGGGGACATAGCCCACAAATTTTTATGATCTGGGGCAGCGCCCCTATAATGATCAACGGAACATCGCCCGATTTATTTTATGATCAAAGGGCATAACCCCTATAACGATAAAAGGGACTTAGCCCGAGAGGAAGACAAAATCCGTCCACTCCGAAAATAAAATTCATAAATTTAAATTTAATTAAATTTGACATAAATTAAATTTTACCTTAAATTTTTTTTAGCGGAACCGTGTTTCAGATATTGATCGGGTAGAAACGTTCGTGATAATAACGTGTTGTATAATAAGATAATTTATTATTATATATATGGATTTGTGTATATAGAGAAAGAGAAAAAAATTCTCTTGTTTCTTCTTTAAACGTAAAAGAGAATAAAAATGTAAGGAGAAGAGAGTTGCTGTGTGTATTATTAATGTGTTGCACAAACACATATTTATACTATCCTAAGTACCTTTATAATTGTTTTATACATGTTTATATGTGTCTTATATATGACAATTCAAGATGACAATGATAATTATATAATATTATAATAAAAACTACGTTTATTTTTCAGTATAAGAAAATCATCACCAATCATTTGATATAGATTGCAATAATTTGTCATCAAAGCAACTAAATGGACCATTTTATCACGTCTCCCACAAGCAACTGTACAGTATTTTTATCAACAAATTATAAGTTTTTTATTTCTCTAATATTCTCTTATTGGTAGGAAGTGGATATAGTCGATATGTGTTGCGTTAAGACAGAAATTAAATTATTAATAAGAGTGAGAGAGTGATTAGACATGATTAACTAAGGAAGGAAAAAAAAGAAGACATGATTAACTAAGGAAACGACGTCACTTTGGTGCTTCACGCGCGTCGCTCTTCTTCCTCCTTTACATACACTTGTCTCTCTATTTCTCTCTGTAACTTTCAGCGTCTTCTTCTTTCTCCTCCCGAGAAGCTCTCGTGCCTATGGCGGTCAAATGCTTCATCTCCTTTATCGTCTCTTACTATCTGTTTCTGGTGGCGATTGTAATCAGCGGCGTCCACTCGGAGTACATAGAGTACAACACAACACCGAGAATCGTGCCTGAAAAAATCAATGTTCACTTAGTTCCTCACTCACACGACGATGTTGGCTGGCTTAAAACCGTTGACCAGTACTACGTTGGTGCCAATAACTCCATTAGGGTAACTCTTTTCACATACTCTCTCTGTTTCCATGGAAGAATAATGGATTCTGTGATCATTAGGGCTTGATTTTGTGGTAATGAGATTTGATTGAACAGGGAGCTTGTGTTCAGAATGTATTGGATTCTGTAATCGCTTCATTGCTGGACGATGAAAATAGAAAGTTCATTTATGTTGAGATGGTAAGATTTAGATATACTAAATTGGAGATTTTAACAATAAAAGATTTAGATATTACCAGAATCGGAGATTTTTCTTTTCCTGATGAAACGAGTTATGGTCGACTTACTGTTTTAGGCATTCTTTCAAAGATGGTGGAGGCAACAAAGCAATGCCAAGAAGGATAAGGTCAAGAAGCTTGTTGACTCCGGTCAACTGGAGTTCATGTGCGTTTGATTGATCTCATGTTGTTTCTTTTTGTTTTCTTCTTTTGTCTTGTATGACTCTGGTGGTCTGTTGTGTGGCTTTGCAGATATGGTGGGATGTGTATGCATGATGAGGCGACTCCACATTACATTGACATGATTGATCAGACAACACTAGGCCATCAGTTTATCAAAAGTGAGTTTGGTCAGGTTCCAAGAGTCGGTTGGCAAATCGACCCCTTTGGACATTCTGCAGCACAAGCTTACTTGCTTGGGGCAGAGGTACAGTTTTCTCGTTGTTTGGTTCCTTTCGCTTTATGAGATCAGTATTGCATGATCAGCCTATATCAGCTGAAGTTAAGTTGATCGGACTACCCTTTGGTTATTTTTACAGTTAGGCTTTGACTCACTGTTTTTCGCTAGAATTGACTACCAAGATCGTGCAAAGAGATTAAGAGAGAAGACACTTGAGGTTATTTGGCAAGGTTCCAAGTCCCTTGGCTCATCTTCACAGGTTAAAAAACCATCTGAAGATCTCATTGTAGTTCCGTTGTTCATTGTTTAGTTAACCATGCCTCACTGTTGTTTTATATTACTTGTAGATATTCACCGGTGTATTCCCAAGACATTATGACCCTCCTGATGGATTCACATTTGAAATAAATGATGTATCTCCTCCTATCCAGGTAAAAGCAAGCGAACCTGCTGTGCTTTGCTTGAAATTTGATTGAACGTCCACTGATGAAGTATCCTGAGTATAGGATGATCCCCTCCTTTTTGATTACAATGTTCAAGAGCGAGTCAACGACTTTGTAGCTGCAGCCCTTGCACAGGTAAATATAATACCGTTTCTTTGTTTAAATCAGCAAATAAAAGAAGGTTTGCAATATTTTGTCTTATATTTCTTTCACTTGGATTTCTCTTGTCAAGGTAAATGTGACGAGGACAAACCATATCATGTGGTTAATGGGAACTGACTTCCGTTATCAGTATGCATACTCATGGTTCAGACAGATGGATAAGTTTATTCATTATGTTAACAAGGTACACTGGCTCTTTTTTTGCAAAGCTGAGATTCACCAGTTACAAGCTAAACGAGATACCGATCCTTATTCCTTTGTTGTATGCTCAATCCAGGATGGGCGTCTTAATGTTCTCTATTCGACACCATCTATCTACACTGATGCAAAATATGCTCAAAACGAGTCATGGCCCCTCAAGACTGATGATTTCTTCCCGTGAGTTTGATAGCTCGGTTTTACTTTCTAAAACTTCAAATTTGTGTTTACTAGATTAACAATACATAAATACATGTACCTGCGCCAGGTATGCCGACAAACCTAATGCGTACTGGACAGGGTACTTTACTAGCAGGCCAGCTTTTAAAAAATATGTGAGGGATTTAAGTGGTTACTATCTGGTATGGCCTAATACTCTTCTAAAATCCATGGATTTTTGGTTTCTGTTTTGCTCCATTCTTAATGTTCCTACTCCGTTTTCAAATAGGCGGCTCGACAATTGGAATTCTTAAGAGGTAGGAGTAGTTCTGGACCAACAACTGATATGCTGTCCGATGCTTTGGCAATTGCTCAACACCATGATGCGGTTAGTGGTACACAAAGACAGCATGTGGCTGCAGATTATGCTCTAAGACTCTCAATGGGATACCTGCAGGTGCTTTTTAGTTAGGCATCTTATGTGTTTTTCATGCAACCTTTTTCTCTTGTTGGTGGAGCAGTTTAAGAATATCTTTATGATCATTAATAGGCCGAGAAGTTGGTTGCTTCTTCCCTGTCTTATTTATCAGCAGCAAAATCAAGTACGGAAGAGAGGAATCTCAACACAAAATTTCAGCAGGTAATGTGCTTTTTAAAGATTTTTCTAGGTTTTTTGTTGATACTATGGCTGTGTTAGAAGAGTTCAGAAAATCTTGAGATCAAATTTGAGTAGTTATTGTTATTCTTCCACAAAAGAGGCAACATAAATTTCTTAGTAAGCTTTATAGAATTTCATGAACATTTTAATGACTCAAGTCCAAATACTAGTTCTATTCTAATTGTTAAGCTGATTCTTGTCTTTTTTTTTCATGCCGGCAGTGTCCCCTGCTTAATATCAGTTACTGTCCTGCATCTGAAGCTCCTTTATCCAGTGGGAAAAGCCTGGCAAGTCTATCATTTTATAGTCTTGGACCTCTTAATTAATTTTCTATATTCTGTTTTCATTAATCTCTTCTTGTAGGTGGTTGTTGTTTACAATTCTCTAGGATGGAAGCGGGAGGAAGTTGTCCGACTTCCTGTAAGTATTTTTTTTATCTCCTTGGTTGATTACCGGAGCTCTCACATTATCTTTGTTTATATTCCATCATTGTTTCCTACTTATTCCAACATTTAGCATATGTACTGATAACTCCTTTTAGGTATCTTCTGAAAATGTTATTGTAAAAGATTCATCTGGGAAAGAAGTCGTGTCTCAGCTTCTACCTCTTTCAGACGTCACACTGAGAGTAAGAACTGAGTATGTCAAAGCGTATCTGGGAGGATCCCCAAGGAATATGGCAAAGCATGTGCTTGCATTTACAGCTACTGTACCCCCTCTTGGGTTCAGCTCATATGTCATCTCGAACTCTGGACGTACAGGTAGCTATGTTTAAGAATATGCAATATTTTGTATTTATTTTTTAATTATAGGATCTTACTTACAACTTTATATGTTCTCGCTATATCAGCTACAACAGCGGATTCCTCACAGATACCAACAGACGTTTTTGTATTTACTTGCATCTTNTTTTTTTTTTTTTTTTTTTTTTTTTTTAGCGCGTGGACTATCTGCATCACATGTTACTTCTGGCAGCATGGTTCAAAATGTAGAAGTTGGCCAAGGAAATCTTAAATTACTTTATTCAGAAGAGGGAGTGAAAATGAATCGTTATTTAAGTACGGGCAATCAGGTCTGCCTTTTTTAATCTTAACTTACTTTTCCAGTTGACTATGTAGATCGTCTGATGTTGTTTTGGGGTCAATATTAAGGTTACTGCAGAACAATCATATGCTTATTACATTGGAAGCAATGGAACAGACAATGATCCACAGGTAGCTTAGCTCTCTAATAGATACAGTCTTACCTACTTAATCTTATTACGTATAACCATTCTTATATATTTACAAGGCTTCTGGAGCTTACGTTTTTCGACCAGATGGTGTGATTCCAATTAAATCCGAAGGAGAAGTAATACATATGAGTTGCATCCATATCCTTACTTTCTAACTGTAAGTGCAAATACAAAAGAAAAATTATTGTCTTGCCTGACTCAGGCTCGATTAACTGTTGTGCGGGGGCCTTTGTTTGATGAAGTGCACCAAGAGCTTAACTCCTGGATATCACAGGTCATTTACCCTAGCAAGTATTTATTGCTCTCGAACAGATTAATTACATTACAGAAGATATAACTACTTGATCCATCGTGTGATTATTAATTGTAGATTACCAGAGTGTACAAGGGAAAAGACTATGCTGAAACTGAGTTCACTGTAAGCTGATATCTCTTGATTTTGAATTTATTCCTCTAAACTGATGAAGACAATATCAGTTTTTGATCTCCTATTTTCAAGGTTGGGCCTATACCAGCTGATGATGGCATTAGCAAGGAAGTTATCACTAAGCTTACAACCACCATGAAGACAAACGGATCATTTTACACAGACTCTAATGGTCGTGACTTCATAAAACGGGTATATATGCAAATTTTATATGTGTACTACTTATCTTAGTTTTTTTTAAAAAATTGTATAGTTTTTGTTGTAACATATTTTGTTTAATTGTAGATTCGAGACTTCAGAACGGACTGGGACTTGCAAGTGCACCAACCAATTGCCGGGAATTATTATCCTGTCAGGCATCAAACCCTTCTGAATTTCTTTCTCATGTTATAATAAGAGTCTAAGGTTTTTTTTTCTAACATATATTTTCCTTCCAGTTAAATCTTGGGATATACATACAAGATACAACATCAGAGCTATCAGTGTTGGTGGATCGTGCCGTAGGTGGATCCAGCTTAGAAAATGGACAGATTGAGTTGATGCTTCATCGGTCTGTCACTTTCTACATGACTAGCTTTCCCTATATAACAAAGAACAAAATATGTCGCTTTGCAGTTTGTGTTTTACCTTTTTGTTCTAATACGTGTAGGAGAATGCTTCATGATGACATACGAGGTGTTGGTGAGGTTCTAAATGAAACAGTCTGTCTCCCTGACGGATGTAAAGGATTGACAGTAAGCTTTCTCATGTTTTGATGTCCAAATTGCAAATTATCAATTTAAAAAGGGAAAATGTGACAAATCTTATTGCAAAGGTGGAACCCTTTTTAGCCCACAACAGCTTTTGTGTAACTTTGAGTTGTTTTGCAGATACAAGGGAAGTTTTATGTACAGATAGACAAACCTGGAGAAGGGGCAAAATGGCGTCGTACATTTGGTCAAGAAATATATTCTCCACTTCTTCTGGCATTCACAGAACAGGTTGCTCTTTTATTCCCCTCCTCTTCTTTCTTTCAGATAGTTAAGTGAGATAAGTTATATTCCTTGTAGGAAGGAGATAATTGGATAAATTCACATAAGACAACATTCTCAGCGTTTGAACCATCATACTCGTTACCAAATAACGTTGCATTACTCACCCTCCAGGTTAGTTGGATTATGTTCTGTAAATATGTCAAATGCGTTTTTTTCATTCTGTTTTATTCTGAAATTTTCAGGAGTTGGAAAACGGGGAAGTTCTTCTAAGACTTGCTCACTTATTTGAGGTTCTTACTCGTTCTTTAACATGCGTTTCCACAGTTAATATGTTATGTATAGCTATGTGCTTTTTGGTTGTAGACTTGTGATTTAACACAATACCTAGGATTATGATTAAGAAAGCAAATAATTGGATATATCTGATACTAGAAGGGACGTATAGATCATCAATTAGTGTCGATTGAGTAGGAATTGGGAGAAGATTTCCATCAACTTTGACATGAGTCACTGTCTTGTTAACTCTCTGAAGGTTGGTGAAGATGGTGACTACTCAGTTATGACAAAAGTAGAGCTGAAGAAAGTATTCCACAACAAAAAGGTATGCATACAAAGACAATTTTATCTCTTATTTTGTCTCACAGTGTCCTAATAAAAACAATCGCTCTTCTGTTTAAACAGATAGGCAAAGTGAAAGAGACAAATCTTTCAGGGAACCAAGAGAAGGCAGAAATGGAGAAGAGAAGGCTAAACTGGAAAGTAGAAGGCTCGGCAGGGGAGGTTGTGAAGAGAGGAGAACCTGTGGACGCCGAGGAGTTAGTGGTTGAGCTTGCTCCGATGGAAATCCGAACCTTCTTGATCAAGTTTGAGAATAACATTGAAATTGTTGGTGAAAAGAGAGCAGCAACTTAGGTTTCAAATAACACACGTTGTGGTCTATTAAGTTCTGATCGGAGAAGATGAAAGAGTATGAGTTAAAACTGTCAGATGCCAATTTAAATATGTCTTGGTTTGAATCAACAATCTTCGGTAATTATATATTATTTGCCTTAGCCAATTCTCGCTTCCTTTGTAACCTCTCCAGGCAGTGCAAGAAGAAATTGATTCCCTCATCATAAACACTGGCGAATATTGTTGGGTCTCATTGGGTCTTTACTCTTTACAATCAAAAGACCCTAATGTTGAAGTTTAAGGTTTCAAAACATTTCTTGTTACGAAAGGTTTCCATCAACGTCTTGGCATCAACTTTTATGACACTTCGTCAACTCGTCAACAATGCCTTTCTTTCTTTTAAGGCACACTTCATTATGAGGTCTTCATGGCACATCCTATGGGGTTTCATGATCCCAAAAACCGACAGTAATTTGGAAACTACGTTACGGGTTAAAACATGCTCCAAAAAGCATGTTACACTAAATTATAAAACTTTAAACTCCAATGTGGCTTCATCAATTCGCTAGCTGACGCATCTCTCGTCATCTAAAAGAAAGATGAGATCATTCTTTATATGCTTGTTTGTGTTGATATAATCTCTACAAAATAATCAAGCAGGCTATTTCCAATGATTCATAGACACTTGCTCGACTAGATTCTCTCTTAAAGATCTCGAGAATTTCTTTGAATTGAGGTAATTCGAAATTCTTCTTGGTTATTACTAAATCAAACTCGTTATGTTTCAGACTTGTTACATTGGACCAATATGCACCATGAAAGCCACTTTGGACCAATGTCTACCATTCCTTTTCTCATGCTAATTGGTAGCTCACCTCTCTCTGATCCAACAAAATCTCGAGTTGTCATTGGAAGTTTACAATATTTTTCACTCACACGTCTGGAGATTACCTTTGTGGTCAACAAACTGTCACAATTTATGCACAAACCAATCTCCAAGCACTGGCTTGTTGCGAAGTGTATTCTCAATTACCTTGTGGGCGCTTCTCATGCGGTATCTACTTCTCAACGAACAATTTCTCGTCCCTCCATGCCTTCATGGATGCCGACTGGGCAGGAAATCAAAGACGACTATACTTCCATCGGTGTTACCCAATTATCTATGGAAGCCAAAGATAGATCCATCGCATCTACAACTTCCGAACTGTGCTAGATCATTTAACTTATACGTGAGTTTCGAATAACCATCACAACCACACCAACTATCTACTATGACAACAAAGACGCCATGTACTTGAGTGCCAACCTCGTGTTTTATTCTAGGATGCAACATCTAGTTTTGAACTATCACTTCGGGCGCCAACAAGTTCAATCTGGGACCATTCGTGTCAAATAGCGTACGAAACTATTAGCACGTCTACCATTTCAACAAAATATGCTTCAATATTGGCCTCGCCTAAAGTGTTCCATCTTGAAGAGGCACATATTCACTAACGTTAAATACTCCTATAGTTCACTCTCACTAATTGCTCATTTTTATGTTTTCCTTCTTCATATATCTTACTTATGTATAAAAGTGTACCTACTCTGCTACTCATATCAGTACAATTATCAATTGCCATAATCTAATATCTCACTTTGAATGTGAAGGGCTTTCTGCATCACACTACAATACAATAGCTATGACTTCCTATCACCAAGGTAACCGTCTGAGGTTTTAATGCATCAAAAAATGATTTGTCGATGGAAGAGGGAGATTTATGTGAAGCCTCTTCGACGCCTAATAATTTTTACGAGGATTTGGGGTGCTCGTTCAAAAGTTTATGAATCAAGAACCAGTTATATTAAGAGATGTAATCAAGAAGTGTGAGAAGCAGAGGAAAGAAGGTTACTCCTTTTAACCACGAAAGAGACACAACTCATGGTCTATTCATCTGATCTCTTTCAGATCCCAACATCCTTGGGGTTTTGTATTGAAGTTAATATCTCAAATTAATTTTGATGATTGGTTATTTCCGGTTCGGATAAACCTGCTTATACATGTATATAAATATTGTATGTAATACATTAAGAACGTTAAGATGAATAAGAGATTTTCTTTACACTATCTTGATCTGATCTTGTTCATCTAATATGGTATTAGAGCTCTTTTTGAAGAGATTTTCCGCTTGAATAAACTCTTTTCTACGCAATTTAGCTTCGATCTACCTCAATTTCATGTGGATTAAAGATAAATGAGTCAAGATGAGTCTATCGTATCGATTCTTGATTTCTGAGTTTTTGGATTGTTTTTTTCTTCATTCTTCTTGTGATTAATCGATTTTTGTTCACGATTATCACTTCTTTGTGTTTGTTTCACTTCTTTGCTTGACCTCTCATGATTTGTGTTCGTTCTTGCCAGAATTTCCTTCTTCTTCTTGTAACGCGTCTTGCGTTCTTATTCAATTTTTGAATAGTTGATCTTGATTCAATATGCAATATGTACATTCAGCTCCAGAACAACATTGTACAGGTTCAGATGAAAGATCAGAAGCTGTTGCATCACTTACATATCCGAATTCAAATCGTCTGTATGTACATAGTGCCGATCATGCTGGTATAAATCTTGTTTCCGAAAATCTCACTAATTTAGGAAGTTTTAATACATGGCGTAGATAATTAGTTATGACATTAGGTGCTAGAAACAAGGTTGTGTTTGTTAATGGAATAATTCCTGAATTAAAGGAGTTTCATCCAGATTATGCATCTTAGTTTAGATGTAACAAATTATATACATTTGGATTGTTAATGTTGTAAGAAAATCGATAGCAAAGAGCATTATGTATTATGTACCTTAATACTGCTAAACAAATATGGCTAGATATTCATGACCATCTTAAACAAAGTGATGGTCCACGAACTGCATAAATCAAGCAACAATTACTTTCAAAAATTCAAGGTTCTAAAAGTGTAAGTGAGTATTACACTCGTCTCAAACAGCTATGGGAGGAACTAAAGAATCATGAAGCACCTCATACGTGTTATTGTGGATTAGCAAATTGTATAAATTAGAAGAAATTAGTTGCTTGTGATGAGCAGGATCATGTTCTTAAATTCTTAATGGGATTAAATGACACATTCACAGCTGTCAGAGGACACATTTTGATGATGGAACCTAAACCATCTATATCCAAGGTGTTCAATCTCGTGTCACAGGAGGAAAATCAACGATCTATGAAACAAAACAACAATATGGTGTTTCAAGCTACTCAATCTCCTCCTGTTAATGATTTTGTTGTTGCGGCTTATACAAATGGATACAATAAACAAAAGACTTGTCCTATTTGCTATCATTGTGGCTTATTAGGACATACAGTGAATCATTGTTACAAGTTTCATGGATATCCTCCAGGGTATAAAAATCAGATTTCCAACATTAAGCCAACCAATCAATCTGGAGCCCTTGCCTCTAAACCAAAGTATTATGGAAATCAGAGGAATGAAAATGTGGCTAATGTTATAATGCAGAATAATGGTGTTGTTAATACCCAAGGTTCACAGGGTGTTAACTTGGCTAATATGACACCAGAACATGTTCAACAGTTTCTAAGTGTCTTGAATATTAATTATAATGTTCTTGACAATTTTAAATAGATTCAAGACAGTTCTATTACACAATTATATGGGACAATTTCCACATCACAACCATAACCCCATCTTCTCACTTCTAATTCACCACATTCAGGTATCAATGACCCTTTTCATTTCATTTCATATGTGGGAATTGATACTAGCATTCATATAAATTCAAAAATCATGGGTCGTAAATACATGAGCTAGTTTTCATGTTTGTTATGACTGACATATGTTAGTAACACTTCCTGATGGTACTCATATATGTTAGTAACATTAGTAACACTTATGTAACACTTCATGATGGTACTCGTATATCTATTGAAACTTGTGGCGCTATTAAACTCTCTGATAAACTCACGATTTATTATGTTATGTATGTTCCTCTTTTTAAACTCAATCTTCTTAGTATTAGTGCAGGTACTCGTCACACTACTTTCTCGGTTTTGTTTTCATCAAATTCATGTTATATTTTTCCATATAATCTTTTTAACTACAGAAGGCTATTCAGGATTACAAGATTGTGAAGGCTAACCTTCATAATATCTATATCTCTTGGAGTCTCATGATCAGAAATTCTTTCACAAAATCATTTTGTTTTTCAAGTGTCTTTTGATATTTGGCACCAACGATTGGGCCACCCATTTTTAGCAAAAGTTCATTTACTTTCCAAGGTTCTAATACATCAAAAATAATATTTCAGAAAAAGAATCTTTTTGTACTATTTTCCTTTTGTCCAAACAAAAGCGTCTTAGTTTTCCATATTAATTGTTCCAATTTACCTTTTGAGTTGATTCACTTAGATATTTGGGGTCCTTTTCATGTATCCATATCAAAAGACTACAAGTATTTCTTTACTTTGGTAGATGATTGTACAAGAGCTATATGGATTTATCTTTTACAAAATAAAAGTTATGTTTCTACTATTTTTCCTGATTTTTTACGACATGTTGAAACTCAATTTAATACATCTGTTAAGCTCGTTAGATCTGATAATGCTCTTGAATTTTTCTTTACTGATTTGTTAGCATGTAAGGATATCACACACTATTTTCTTTTTCCATATACACCCTCATCAAAACTCTGTAGTTGAATATAAACGGTAACACATTTTAAATGTTGTTCGTTCTCTTTTGTTTCAAAGTAATCTGCATTTGGTTTATTAATGTGATTGTTTCCAAACTGTTGTATATCTTATCAATAAGATACCTTCACCTTTATTGCTAAATAAAACCCCTTTTGAACTTCGTAATTACAAAGTTCCAGATTATTCACATTGAAAAGGTTTTTGGTTGTTTGTGTTTTGCTTGTACTCTTTCTAAGGAATGTCATAATTTACATCTAGAGTTAACCCATGTGTGTTTCTTAGGCTATCCAAATGGTTATAAAGGTTATGATTTTTTAAATCTTGAGACTAATACCATTTTTGTAACAAGAAATGTGATTTTTTATGTAACAATTTTTCCATTTAAGACTTTGTCTTCTACTTCTTCTGATACTGATATTTTTCTTTCAGGGTGTTTTACCTTTACCTGTACCAGATTCTCCATTTCTAGCTACTTTTGATTTGAGTCCAGAACCTATTTCTCCTTATGCATCTTTACATTCTCCTGCTGCATCTTTACATTTGTCTCCTGCTGCATCTTTACATTTGTCTCCTGCATCTTTACATTCTCCTGTTGCATCATTAAATGTCCCTACTACATCAAATTCTTTGAATTGTTCTATTACAGTTTCTGATTCTTTAATATCTGTACCACTAGGAAGTCCTTTACCTGTTTATCGAACAAAACGTCAAACAAAAGCTCATGCTTATTTTGATATATATCATTATTATTTGTTGAATTATGATAAGACTTTTCCTGCTCATCCCACTCATACTACATCATATCCCATTTCTTATGTTTTATCATATGATAAACTGTCTCCTTCTCATAGAAATTTTGTCATTTCCATTACCACTTCCACACCACCAACCTGGTCTGTTTGTTCTATACCCCAAGATAAGCATCATGTCAGATGTAAATGAGTTTATACCATTAAATACCTGGTATGGGGTATTGTGCGTTATAAAGCTCGTCTTGTGGCTACGGGATACTACACAACTTGAAGGTTTGGATTACTTGGATACATTTTCTTCAGTTGCAAAAATGGGGACAGTCCTCATGCTTCTTGGTTTAGCAGCTATAAAAGATTGGTCTATTACTCAACTAGATGTTAGTAATGCCTTTCTTAATGGTGATTTGGATGAGGATATATATATGAAGTTACCTCAAGGCTATGCGGATCTTACAAGACAATCTTGGCCACCTGATTCTATATGTAAATTCCCTAAATTTTTTATGGTTTGAAGCAGGCCTCTCGCCAATGGAACCAGAAACTTTCATGTGTCATTTTATCAGCTGGATTTGTGCAGACATCTTCGGATCATACTATCTTTGTTCGTTATATATAACATATCTTTATTGTTGTCTTGGTTTATGTGGATGATATCCTAATTGTTGGTAATGATACAAAAGCCATTCATGAGTTCAAGACTGTCTTACAAGCATCTTTTAAGCTTCGAGATTTGGGTTCCCACAAATACTTTCTTGGATTTGAAATTGCTCGCACACCTTTGGGCATTTCAATACGCTCTAGAGATGCTAGAAGATTCAAGATTATTAGGCTGTAAACCTATTTCTGTTCCTATGGATCCTAATCTCAAATTGTCATTTTGTGATGGTGAACTACTAGAGGATCCTTCAGTTTATCGTCGAATTGTTGGTAGGCTATTATATCAACTAGGTCGGACATCACTTATGCGGTCCATAGCCTTAGTCAATTACTTTATGGCTGCTCCTCGCGCACCACATCTCTAAGCCGCTTATCGCGTCTTGCGATATTTGAAGAATGAAATGGGTCAAGGATTGTTTTACTCGGCCAATTCTGTTGTTTGTGTCATTGCATTTTCAGACACCAATTGATTTACTTGTCCAGATACCCGACGCTCCATTATAGGTTATTGTATGTTCTTGGGTGACTCACTCATTACTTGGCGGGCCAAGAAACAACAAATTGTATCTCGTAGTAGCTCTAAAGCAGAGTATCGGGCCATGCTACTTGTGATCTAATTTGGCTCACCAATCTTCTTTGTGATCTTCATTGCCTTCCTACATCACTGGCGAGTCTATGTTGTGATAATCAATCGACATTACATATTGCTTTTAATCCCGTCTTTTATGAACGGACGGAACACATAGAAAATGATTGTCACATTGTTCGTGAGAGGTTGTAAGCTAGTTTTCTACGCACACTTCATGTGAAGAAAGACAATCAACTTGCAGACATTTTTACGAAGGTTGTTCAACCTCGGACATTTCACCATTTACTATCCAAGATGAGAATTCACAAGTAGTTCCTTCCATTTTGAGGGGAGGGTATTGGAGTTAATATCTTAAATTAATTTTGATTATTGGTTATTTCCAGTTCAGTATAAACCGACTTATACATGTATATAAGTACTTTGTGTACATATGATAGTCGGGATTTTTCAGGTCCTGGGAGATCAATTCCCCATCATTGTAGTATAGATGAGGTGTCAATCCAATTGGGAGTGTGTTAGCAGACTAGATGTAGTGAATGCTTCTAAGTCAAGCCAAATTTGAAAAAGGGGTTGGTTTTCTAAAAGGTCCTANAAAAAGGTTGGTTTTCTAAAAGGTCCTAAGTGAAAAGAGAAAGCAAGGAACTAAAAATGCATAAAACTAAAAACATAACAAAAGAGAAACATGCTTGAATAAAAAGATAAAAGGTAAAGCAGCTAAAAACAGAGAAGAAGAAAAAATGCAATCAAGGGTAAAGAGGTTCCTGAGGACAAAGGGTAATCAACCAGAGATCCATCCC
>OVAV01001096.1:1432-14466 GCA_900406375.1 Iberis amara | reverse complement strand
TGTAGGTTGTATTCCCAATGTTTTTTATGCGATTTTCCCGTAATATATATATGAACTTTGAAACGTTTATGTTCTAAAGTCTATCGTTGAAATGCAACAATAGTTTATTTACATGAATTTTGTTTGAATCAAGTGTTGAAAAGAAGTTGAATTTTATGATAAGACTAATCATATAGCAAAACACATAAGGAGCAAAAGTTTTTAATTACAAAATCATTATGTTTAGTCAATCGTAAATTATGATGTCATGCTTTAAATCTATTAAAAATGTGAATAAAGGATTATTTGATGTCATATTAGAGAAAGAATAAGAATTGAGTTCTCAAAATCTTCGTAGTTATAAAATTAAAATTAAATTTATGTTTTATCATATGATAATAGTATAAAATTATGTGGGACTCGAATGAAAAGTCTACAAAATTGGTGGGTGAGGTGAAATTTGGACCTACCCACATCTTCCAAATTTGTGGGTTGCATGAACATCTCCAATCTTTACAAACAGTAGATTCCATTTTCCACTACCTAAGGCACAAACTCAATGGAAGCATGGGGTTATAACTACGAACCCTTAGTGACCTCTTAAAGTGTTACTCGATGACACTCGAGCTTGTGTCAACGAGGGCAATAAGATTACTTGCTTTTTTTTAATCATGAGAAATTCGGAGCGAAATCTTAATCTCTCTTAATATAACAATCATATCCGGTGATATGGTGTAAAACACATTTTTCAACAAAAACCAAACTAAAGAATTCATAGATCCAATTTCTGAATTTAAACCACTAGCTTGAAATATTGTTGGTCAATAAAGTAATTTGTTGCGACATTAAAACTAGTCTAAATTTAAACACGAGTTTGCAATTTTTTTAATTTCAATATTTTAATTTTTTTAATTAATTTTTTGATAAAAAAAATGCAAAACCAGTTTAATCTTTTTCATTTTAAATCGTGATCTTTAAATTTCAAAACCGCTCATAATAACAAAAAATAAACCCACAAATTAAAATAACATTGTGTTACGTATACTCGCATAAACCTCGATTTTTTATATCTTTTTGGATAATAATGTTGTCTTGTAACTGGATTGGAAAGCTAATACATATGATTTTATTTAAAAAACAATTAATATATATGTTTTCATATATATATATATATATATATATATAAATTATCATGTCTGATTAGTTAAATGTGATTACTATATTTTCATATTAATTATATATCCACTTTTTATTAGGAGATAAAGTTCTTTTTCTGAGAGAATATTGTTACATGTGTTGGACAGTAATGAAGTATTTATATTCATCTAACTTTTATGGAGTTCTAGATATCTAAATGAAGTAAGTCGTTAAGCAGCTTTTATCCCATTAATATATTATTTCTATATATAAAATAACTTTTTATTTTATATTCATATATAAATTAACTTAAACATGTCGATATCGAATTATTCGTTTAGAGATAAAGATACTCTCCTTCCATGTGAGAAAAATGGTCCAACCAAGTAAAAGCTAGCTTGTTTATATATCTGTTTATTATGAAACTTTATATACTATGTACAATAATATATACATCATTTCTAGTTTTTTACGAATCATTAAGTATTGATTGGCATAAAGCTAGTATAATTGTACAAGTTTATTGATTGAATATGACCCGTGCTCTACAAAGAATAAAGATAGAAGAATATTTTCTCTCTTTTTGTAAATGGCTAAGCATAACTAAAATCGAGGAGTGAAGAATAAAACAATCAACTTTCTATGTATATACTCCCTTCGTTTCTTGTTTTAGTTAAAAGCGCGTAGATTAAGAAACTTGTTTTTTTATTAAAATATGTGTACATTAAAAACATTTCAACCAATCAATAAATATTTACTATTTTATTATTGGTTGTAGAGTATTTAATAGCTTTAAAGTTTGCCTAGAAATGTGAAAACATCTTATATTTTGAAACAAAGAAAAACCTCTAAAACAACTTATATTATGAAACGGAGGGAGTATTATATACGTATTTTTAGTTTCTTTTTGATATATAATATTGATGGTGGGACGTTTGCAGTGCAACAATGTAAATATTTTTGGCTTATAAAAGAAATTCCTTTCTCAATAATGTGGAACTACTAGTAATATCTTAGGAGCAAATCCTACATAAAAATGATTGCATATAAGTACAATAATTGATATATTTTGTATATTATATAATTTACAATTCTATGATTATGTAAAACTAAATATATGATTGTATGGAGGAACTAGTATCGGTAAAAAATTAAATATTCATTTCTACATTTTTTACCGAAAGTCGATTATATGTAACTATTTTTCATTATATGATTTGGTCATAAATCGGGTATAAAAATGTTTTACGTACAAATCATTTAGAAACCATATAAATAGTTTACCAATGTTATTGGATAATAATCATCCAAAACTTAGCTTTTGATGCCTAAAAGTAAATTATTATAAAATTAATTTAAAAAAACTATGAGACATTAGCCTCTTTATCAAACAAAAAAGACATTAGCAATATATGATAAAACAATTAAAGGTGAAAGGTGGTATTCTTTTTTTATCTTTGCCATTAAAAGGAATGATATAAAGGAAAAATATGCTATTCTCTTATGAGTCTCAAAGAGAAGATTCTTACATATCTTTACATGTCAAAGTTAAGTGATAGTTGGTAACACATTCCCATGTGGTCCGAAAAACAAGAGTGCCCTTTAATTTTTGGAATATTAGTCACCAAATTGTTTAGTATTCTAAGTTTTGTTGGCCACAAATATACTCATGTTGCATATACAAAACGTATTATTATTAATTATGTACGTACACATAATTATTCTAAGACTTAAGAGTCTAGCAAAAGTAGAGGTCCGTGAGACATCCTTTGACACTCCTTTCAAACATAACTCAAATTAGAGGTTTTAAAAACGTAGGGGTGTTATTCAATCACTGATTTTAAATCAAATCCTTTATATTTAAAATCATCAAAATTTAAAAGTCTACTAGTTTCATTTGCAGAGATTTTTAAATATTTGTAGGATTCAGTTGGAAATATTTTAGAAATCTCTGCAGTTTACCTTGGATTTGAAATCCATATATTTGTTAATAGAACTCCACCACAAGTCATTTCAAATCCATTAAAATACAAAGATTTTAAAAATCCTTTGTGGTTTGAATAACACTGGATTTTAAAATCTGATTTAAAATCCTTCATCGAATAACACTAGATTTCAAACTCTATTAATGAATGGATTTCAAATACTATAACCAATAACACTAGATTTTAAAATAGAATTTAAAATCAACTATTGAATAACACTAGATTATAAATCAAATGGAGTTGATTTAAAATCCATCAGAATAACACCCCCGTAATCTTTGCAAATTTTGGAAACATCACTAACTACAACCAATACTCACTTGGGTGGTGTTAATACTAATTAAGCACAAACACACCGTGAAAGCAAGATTACATTCTATATCATATCAAGTTATCAACCAATAGTCTAACTCGTATGAAGTGATTAAAAGAAAATAGGTCTAGTTTGGCTCATCATAATCAAACCGACATAGTCCAAACTAAAGGATCAAGAACTGAAATAGACATGTCAATGTATGAGTTATGTATCTTCCACAACAAAAGTTTTGTTTTGTTATCTCTTTTCTTTTGTGTTTTTTGTGCTTGGCTTGGCAAAACTTGTATTAGAATCATAAAAAACTACCAAACTAGATAGATAACACAACATAAGTTGTAATACTTATTTGAACTAGTAGATCGTTGAAAATACTGTCTTTCCCTAGACATACCGATCGAAAGAGAAATGGGTTTGAACAAAGTTTCACGTGTTTTTGATTCGACAATCAAACAACGTATCATATTTACAGATTATGTAACCAAAGATTAATCAGGACAAAAGATTTTTTCCGTGACATATTCAAATATGAAAATATGTATATTTTCATAGAAAATAAAGAAACTTTTTCTAGTTTAAATCGTCAAGATATTCATTATAGTTTGCCAACTCGAGATCAAGATCTTAATCAATTTTATTATGAGTTATTCGAATTGTAACCTAACTCGAACCCTTAAGTTAATAAAATATATGCTATTAGTTAAAATTCATAAATTTAGATTGAACATTGACTTAAGTGATATGATTCTATACTTCTAAGATTGATTGTTAAATATTTAAATTTTATATTTGAGACATAAAAACTTTTCATGATTGTTGTTGATATTGTGATGGAAATCGTGATCTTCAAAACTTTCATGTACTAAATAGACTTCATCAACGTTGGTGGCATATTGGGTTCACTTATACATAACATTAATGTGTCAATGACATATACATATATATTAATATATATCATCAACAAATAATAGGATTGGTTTAAGAGTTAAGACTATAAAGAAACAAAGAAAGGTGGTTCACGGCAAAGCATGTGACTATACGAACTACTACCATACACGTGGATCAATAGGAACCGTTGGTGTCTAAAGCATAAGAGAGACATCAATTACAAATAAGTTGTGTATTAATTTATGACATTTTGACAAAGATATACAACTTCTTTCGACATAAATGCTTCTTAATTAATTTTGGAGACCTTTTATGTATAGTTCTAGACAACTTCTACACTCTATATTAGTTCCTAAAATAAGAAAAATCAGAGATTTGTAGATTTTTGGATAAACATTCTCCAAAGCACAAAAACAAAAAAAAAGACATGGATCATAATAAATTTTTAATTCATGGATTATTTAATTCAAATATATTTACTTTTGAGGAATTCCTTAATATACCACAAAAAGAAGTTCATATTTCAAAAATACCATACACTCCCAATTTTTTCCAAAAATACCATTAAAATGTTTTTGTTTCAAAATACCACAAATTTAAAATTAAGATTTAAGGGTTTAGAATTTAAATTTTTAGGTTTGGGTTCACTAAATAGAATTTATGATACAGTTTTGAAGTGGGTGGGGTTTGGTTTTAGGGGTTTAGGATTTAAATTCGAAGTTTTAAAGTTTTTTAAGTTTGTGGTGTTTTTGGAACAAAACATTTTGTGGTATTTTAGAATTATTTGGGAATGTGTGGTATTTTTAGCACATACCTAATTTTTTAATGCTATTTTTGAGAATTTCCTTTTATTTTTTTAGCTTTAGCTCCAACGAAAATTGAAATCGTATACTTTTTAGAGAAATATAAGTATTTTCACTTCGTAATAAAACAAAAAATATATTATATTTGTTTTGATTGTTTACATTCTATATATATATATATTTTTATCTCTATATCATATAAAATTAACATCTAAATTATAGAGGAATTCCTTCAAATAGCATCAAAAGAACTTTAAATTTCAAAAATAGCACAAAAAATTACCACAAAAATTATATTTAAATTTCTAATTTATATTATATTTAAATAAAAAAGGAAGAGATTTTAGATTCTTATAAAACAAGTAACCAAGTTTGAACTCTAGTATGAATGAAAAATGCAATTTTCTCCTCCTCTATATTCTTTTATAATTTTACAACTTGTTTTTATTTTTGTTAATGATATCCATATGTAAATAAATAAAATTTCATTAGTTTTTAATCTGTGTACATTTCACCTTAAAAAAAACAAGAATTTATAAATAATCCTCCAATGCAATCAATAGAGGAAAAAAATATTATTGAACAACTTCTCCGCCACACCAAAAAAAAAAAGAAGATTGTTGAACAAGGTGGGCTTTATCGAACCAAAGCCCAACAAAGTTGTACTTATCCAGGTCGGGTCGGTTCGGGTCGGGTCGGGTTTAACAGAAACCCTCAAGAAATCTAAAACCCCATCTCTCTCTCACTCGAAGCCATCTCTCTTCATAAAAATGGCGTCTGTTTTACTTCGAAACTCAAGCTCAAAGCGTCTTACTCCATTCTCTACACAGATCTACTCACGTTACAATGGTTACATTTCTTCATCACACTCAATTTCTCATTCAATCGAAAAAGATGATCTATCTTCCTTATGGAGTAGATCAATGGCTACTTTTACACGAACGTGAGTTTTGAAAATTCAATTGATTTATTAAATGAAAAATGAGTTTAATCTGACTCTTAATTTTTGCAGAAAGCCTCATGTAAATGTTGGAACAATTGGTCATGTAGATCATGGAAAAACTACTTTAACTGCTGCAATCACAAAGGTATGATTTATTTTTTATACAATTTTTTTGAAAAAATTCAGATAATTTTCCGAATTATTGATCTTAATGTATGTTTTAGGTTCTTGCTGAAGAAGGTAAAGCTAAAGCTATTGCTTTTGATGAAATTGATAAAGCTCCTGAAGAGAAGAAGAGAGGAATTACAATTGCTACGGTACAGTTTGACCCTGTTCTTTTGCCTGTTGACATTCGGTTTGTTCGGTTTTTTCGGGTTTTTTTTTGGCCGAATTGAACCGAACAAAAAGTTCGGTTCGGTTCGGTTCTGCATTCGGTTTGTTCTGTTCGGTTTACCATTTTTGAAGCTCGGTTTTTTCGGTTCATAAATCTTAATTTCGGTTAAATTTTCGGTTTTTCGGTTTTTTTTTTCCTGTTTGTTCGGTTAATTTTTAGCAAGTTTGGTTCGGTTCGGGTCGGTTCGGTTAATTTAGCATAAAAAATTGTTGCCAAATCGAACCGAAAACCGAACTAAAATAAAAATTGTGCCGAATTGAACCGAACTAACCGAATAAACCGAACCAAACTAACCGAACTAAATTTGGTTCGGTTTAAATGCCCACCCCTACCTGTCGCTAGCGACACTGACTGCGATCAGCGACATGTTCTTGTTCGTTTTGCAGTCGCTGCTATGTTCGTTTAGCTGTCGCAACGACTAGACCTGTCGCTGAAAAATCCAGCGACTGAAAATTCCGATCGTTGTTCGACCAGCGACAGGTAAACGAACAACAATATTTCGTTGTTGCTGTCCGCTAGCTATAGGCAAACGAACAGACCCTTTGTGTTTGTTTTGATCATTTCATCTTCAAGCTAATAAGTTTCTCTCTACCGTAGAGTTTTGACATGATGTTAATTTGATTGATTTTGTAGGCTCATGTTGAGTATGAAACTGCAAAGCGTCACTATGCTCATGTTGATTGTCCTGGACATGCTGATTATGTTAAAGTAAGGTTATGTAATGTGTGAACTGTTTACTTTAGTTAACTAACTCGTTCCATTATATAAGATGTTTTAGAGATTTGTAGTTGCTTCAAAATATAAGATTTTTTTCGTTTTTCTATACAAAATTTAGAGCTGTTAAATACTCTCTAACTAATAATAAAACATTAAATTTTTATCAATTAGGTTGAAGTGTTTTTAATGCACAAATACTTTAAATACAAAATAAATTTCTTAATCTACGCGATTTTAATTAAAAAAAAATCATATATAATGGAATATATGGAACAAAGGGAGTATGTATTAGTACATAGGTTTCATGAGCTTCAATGGTTTTGGGTTGTTAAACTTTCAGAATATGATTACTGGAGCTGCACAAATGGATGGTGGAATCCTTGTAGTTTCAGGTCCAGATGGACCTATGCCTCAAACAAAGGAACATATATTACTCGCACGTCAGGTTTGTATCATTACAATCTGAACACTTTGAAGCTAGCGCTGGGCATTTTACTCGAAACCTGAACCGAAAAACCCGTAACCGAAACCGAACTGTATTTTCAAATAACCCGAATGGGTTTTATAATTTTTTAATATGAGTACGCGAACCAGACCGAAACCGAACCGAAATCAAACCGTATTTTCAAATAACCATTCGGGTTTTATAATTTTTTACTATGGGTATCCGAACCGGACCGGAATCGAAACCCGAACCGTATTTTCAAATAACCCAAATGGTTTTTATATTTTTTTACTATGGGTACCCGAACTGAACTGGACGCGAACCGAGACCCGAATGGGTATCCAAAAACTCAAATGTATTTATATATAAGTAATTTTTATGAGGTAATTCGGGTTTTTGGTTGTATTTCGGATTTTTTTGTTTGGTTAATTCAGGTTTTAGTTAGGTTATGGATCCAAATTACCTGAATTATCCATGTTACCCGAAAAATCAAAACAATAAACCCAAAATACAAGATAAAAAAATACAAATTACCCGAAAAACCCGAACAAAAAAAATATTCGGTTCCATACCGGATTTTAGTAAAAAAACAAAACCCGACCCGAACCCAAATAGACCCGAATCGAACCCGCACCGAAATCTACTCGGTTCTTATGTGGATCCTATGTAATCGGACCCGAAAAACCCGAATTACCCCAACCAAACCGAACAGAAACCTGAATGCCCACCCTTACTTGAAGCTACTTAGATAATTGCTACAATTGTATACAATGTTCTACAGGTTGGTGTTCCATCACTTGTCTGCTTCCTAAACAAAGTCGATGTCGTTGATGATCCAGAGTTACTAGAGCTTGTAGAGATGGAACTACGCGGTTTGTACACATTCAAATCATCTCTTAGTAACTTTCTT
The DNA here is from genome assembly GCA_900406375.1 of Iberis amara. Lineage (NCBI taxonomy): Eukaryota > Viridiplantae > Streptophyta > Magnoliopsida > Brassicales > Brassicaceae > Iberis > Iberis amara. Next base: position 5,952 of record OVAV01001096.1, on the reverse strand, counting down.
TTGACATGTAACTTTCAATCTTATATACACAGAACTTTTAAGCTTCTACAAGTTTCCTGGAGATGATATTCCGATTATCCGAGGATCGGCTTTATCTGCATTACAAGGAACTAATGATGAAATCGGAAGACAATCTATATTAAAGTTAATGGATGCTGTTGATGAATATATACCTGATCCTGTTCGTGTACTTGATAAAGCTTTCTTGATGCCAATTGAAGATGTTTTCTCAATTCAAGTAAGACTCTAATCTCTACATTCTCGTCTCTTTTCGTTCACTCGATTTGATAGTTTTGTTGTTCTTGTAGGGACGTGGAACTGTTGCAACTGGTCGAATTGAACAAGGAACTATTAAAGTTGGTGAAGAAGTTGAGATTTTGGGTTTAAGTCAGGTGAGTTTGAATGAATGTTACTAGCTGCTAAGCTATTACAGTTTAGTCATGTCTTTGCCTAATTTGGAAGCTTTGATTTTTTAAGGGACCTCCATTGAAATCAACTGTAACTGGTGTCGAAATGTTCAAGAAGATTTTGGATAATGGACAGGTAATGTCTCAATTTAAAGAGACTTTAGTCACTTTCTGGACATGTGTGATAGTAGGGGTGGGCGTTTGGTTATTCGGTTCGGTTCCGGTTCTATTGGTTCCTTTAATATAGGATCCATATAGGAACCATATAGGAACCATTAGCAAATCGGTTCGGTTCGGTTTGGAGTTAAAGTTTAGGAACCATTTGAGAACCGATATCTTAATGGTTCCGCTTCGGTCTGGATATTTTACCCAAAAATACCCAAAAGAACCAATAATATTCAAAATATCCAAAACCGAAAGTACCCAAAACAATAAAAAATACCCGAAAAACCAAAAAAACCGAAAATACCCCAAAATATTTGAGATCGAAAATATCCAAAATATATGAGACCGAAAATACCCAAAAGAACCAGAAAATACCCAAAAATAACCGAAAATATCCAAAAATTGGTAAAAAAGACATATATCCATGGTGTATATAAACATTTACCGTATATTTTCGGTTCCTCGGTTCAGGTCGGTTCCAAACTGATATCCATTGTTCTTGGTAAGAAGAACCATTCGGGTAATTTAAAAAGAACCGTATCCGAACCGAACCTGATTTTTCGGTTTGGTTCAGTTCCGGGTAATTATGCCCATCCCTATGTGATACTCTCTTAACTTACCTTATCATTTGTGTTAGGCTGGTGATAACGTAGGACTTCTTCTCCGTGGGCTAAAGAGAGAAGACATTCAGCGCGGAATGGTAAAGCTTAAACATCCTTCTAACTAACCGAATTATAGAACTTTAACCGAAGTTTTCCTCTACGGTTTTGGTTTAATTAGGTGATAGCTAAGCCTGGTTCATGTAAAACATACAAAAAGTTCGAAGCAGAGATCTATGTACTCACAAAAGACGAAGGAGGACGACACACAGCTTTCTTCTCTAACTATAGACCACAATTTTACTTGAGAACCGCGGATATTACTGGTAAAGTAGAATTACCCGAAAACGTAAAGATGGTTATGCCTGGTGACAATGTTACCGCGGTTTTCGAACTAATCATGCCTGTTCCACTTGAACCAGGTACAAGAAATCTTACAAAGATACTCTCTTTCTTGTGGTTTAAAGTTTCTGACTTTATGATACTTTTGTGAAATTAGGTCAAAGATTTGCTTTAAGGGAAGGAGGTAGAACAGTTGGAGCTGGTGTTGTATCTAAAGTGATGACTTGAGAATTCTCAAAAAGACAAAATTCCTTTAGGTATGCTCTAAGGAACTCATCAATGATGTGATGATCTAAGTTTCTAATTAGAGAGATTTGATTTGCTGCTTCCAAATTTGTGAGACTTTGATTCTCTATGTTCTTCTTCCAAAAGCAAATCTTTTTAATTTATTCAGAGAAACACAATACATAATGAGATTTTTCTTGTTCATAAGATCACAAAGAATTTTGATTGTACTATACGATTTCAGCTTGATTCAGTTTAAATTTAAATATTATATGCAATTTATATTTTTCACAATAATTCATAGTAAATCCAAAGTTTAATGTTTAATTTTCCGCGTTTAATCTATCTCGAATCTAATATTCCTTCCGTTTCAAAATAATGGTAGTTCTATGGAAAATTTTTGTTTCCGAATAATAGTTGTTCACATATATCCATGCAAAATAAATAAATAATAATAATTGTATTTGTTGTTTATGATTTTTCATGTAAAGTTGAATTGATTTTAATTAATGATATTTTTTTATAAACATGAAAAATTCTATGAAAAATTATAGTTTCTTAATGTGTGCATTTTTCTTAAATAACAATTATTTTGAAACAGATGGAGTAATCATTAATATAAAATAATTAATTTCATGTTACTCAAATCCGGTATAAATCAAGTTGAAATCGTATAGTAGAAGTAGATTCTACAAAACAATACCATCATCACATTTAAACAAGTTTTAGTAATGACCTTTTTAAGCTTTCTTATGAAGGTAGTAAATCAAATTTTTAACCTTTTAAACTTTTGAGTTTATTCAACAAGCAAACCTAAGTGCAAACACTACAATTACAGTAACAGCTCTTAAGTAAACCTCCTTAATGCTTCTCTCAACACTCTTTATGATTACTTCATTCTTTGCTTTCTTATTGACATGAACAATCACTTCCCTTAGTCTATTCACAGCCCATGAAAGTATCACCAGACTAAAACCAAGTCCAGTATCAAAGAACTTGTTTGCGCAAAACGGAACTCGTCTTGAAACAATGCTAAAGATCACAGAGAAGAGTACAGCAAGTCCAGTTCCAGCAACACTTACAGAAAACTGATTCAGAAGCTCTAAGAGATCTTTGCAAGATCTTTGTTTATGCTTATGATGATTATGATCATTGCTTATCATTAAAGAGAGAAGACTCTCATAAGCATAAAGATTGTTTCTTTTGTAAAGATCTTTCTTTTTAGCTTTCTGCTTTGTGTTTTGTTTCCTTGGTGTAGGCTTGAGTCTATAAGAAATTTAATATCAGAAACACTAACAACAACTCATTAAGTAAGAATCTAACATATAGAAGATTTGATTACCTTTTTAAAGGTGTTAACACTGTAACTTCTTTAAGCTTAGCTGGTCTTAGTACTTCACTTTCAAGCCTGCTTCAATGGATTCAATACCGAGTCAATAAACGCATAGTCTAGGGTCGGGCAAAAAACCCGAACCGAAACAAAACTATAAAATACCCGAACAGATTTTGTTTTCTAGAAGTTTGGATACCCGAATTCGAACTGGTATTAACCGAAAACTGGAAAAAAAAACCGAATGGATACCTGAACTTATGACTATTGTATTAAATTTATATACATATATATATAAGTTTGTTAATATATATATATATATTAATATATTCATGAAAAAATAGAATTTAAATGTTAAGTGTAATTTAATGGAATAATGAGTTTTTTGGGTTTTATATATACATTAAATTCTATAATTAAGTTGAATTAGTATAAGAAAAATGTTTGTATAGTTTTGTACAATAATTTAAATTTCATAGAATAAATATATTCAAAGGGAAAAAGAAGAAAAAATCATATTTAAACGAATTATTAAACATGTTTCACTAATTAAAATTTGAAGTCGATTCAAACCACAAAATTTTAGGTCGGCTTGGTTTGATTTTTTTTATACAAAAAATTTCGGATATCCGAACCCGAAATTAAAATACCGAACCCGACCCAAAACTATAAAACACCTAAACGAATTCTAGTCCTTCTTACCGAAAAGTCCGAAAAACCTGATCTGAACCCGAACGGGTACCCGAATTGCCCATAGGCCCCATACTAAGGAAAGTTAAAGGCACTGTGAAGACATTTACCATTGAAACTGTGGGATAAGAGGTGAGAGTTGTCTCCATTTAGTTGAATTCTTTGACAAATTGAACTCAGAAGCAATAGAAAGCATACTTGAAGAGAACAGAACTTGATCATTCAATTGCATTGAGAACTCTGGATTATCGAAAACCGGTTTCTCTAGTTCTTGATTCAAGTAAAGAACAGAGGAAGAAGCATTGGAGTTCATAGCTTCTAACTTCATTAATTCAGATAGTAGAGACATATCAAATCCTCTTTCTTTGAATTCTTCTGATTTAGATAGAAGAAACTCCATCACTTTCTCTTGTCTTGCATACTTCTCAGAGATTCTAAAGCTTGAAACCAAAGATTCATCCATGAGAAGAGGCTTCATCATGGTTGAGTCAAGCTCCAAGCTAGATTTGCTAAATGAAGAAACTTGTTTCCATGGTTCCAAATGTTCTAGGCTTGCAGGTATAACAATCTCTTGTTTCTGCATCATACAACATAATCAAACAAAAGCTATCGAATTCAACAAGATGCAAATGATAAATGGTGAATCAAAGATTCAAACTTTACATGAACCAAGATAAGAAGAAGCATTCAAACTATCAAAGATACAACCTTTACATGAACCCAGTTAAGAAGAAGCATTCAAACTATCAAAAGGTGAATCAA
>OVAV01001095.1:0-14468 GCA_900406375.1 Iberis amara | reverse complement strand
CAACAGCATGTATAAGTCCCTTACACATACATAAATGAAAGAAAACAAGTTAAAACAGACATTTTAAAGGTAAAACATACATTTTTTAAAAGAACAGAAGCTTACCTTTTGTCTATCAGATGTCAGAACATAATTATCACCATCTTGTAAATCTAAGTCAAGCTTAAGTCTCCTCACAAACCACAACCAATTCTCTTTGTTCTCCACTTGCACAACAGACCAAGTTATAGGATAGATTCCATTATTTGCATCCCTACCCACAGCAACTAGCAACTGACCTTTAATCTTTGCTTTTAGGAAGCAACCATCAATCCCTATGATTTTCCTACAAGTTTGTTTCCATGTCTTCCGAATTATGTCAAAGCAAACATAAAGNTTATGTCAAAGCAAACATAAAACCTACTAAACACATCATTTCCTTCTGCGTCTTTCACTGTGTCAATCTCTACAACAGAACCAATATTTGATTCCAATATCTCGGCTGCATAATCTCTAAGCCGTGAAAGTTGTTCATCATATTCAATCTATATCCATTTCAGTGCCTTTGTCCTAGCAGCTTGACATTGAGGTCTAGACACTGATATTTTATACTTTTCCTTAATAATCTCCTCAATTTTCAGTGGCATAAAATATTCATGATCATCCCTAATTTTATCTACAAACAACCTAGCTATTTGAGGCACCTTCAACATTTCACATTCTCCATTTGGTACACAACTATGACTGTCTATAAACTTCGTAATTCTCCAAATCGGATCCTTAGGCAGAGTTGAAGCATAAATTGCCCACTTACAACTATCAAAGCCCTCATGATTATGACTTCCAACACATACAAATTTGATCTTATCCTTGTCATACTTGTGTTGTTTTATATATCTTCCTGTCTTCAAGGCATAATCAAGGACAGATTCTTTGAACGCCACACCATTGAAGAAGCTCTGCTTCATGTACAAATTTCCCTCACCTCTTCTCATATTTATGCTTCTTTTCTCTCTAGAAACTTCATCGTCTTCCTCATCGCTTGAAGGATAAACATCTTGGCGCACATAATCTTCTTCATCTCTGGTAAACTCTTCGACAAGTTTTTCAATGTGGTAATCGTTCCTCTCATGAGCTTCAATGTCGTAATCATCATCTTCTCCAGCAACATGAACAACAACATCCATCATCTCCATGCACACCTTCGATTTTACTCAGAAATCGCAAAATCGAGTTGAGTTAAGGTTTTTTGTTCTGAAATCGCAAAATCAGTTAGGGTTTTTGGTTATGATTTGGAGAAAATCGATTATAGGTTTGGTTTACCAGTTAATCGGGTCATATTTAGGGTTAAGAACGGTTTACTGTTTCGGTTAACCTTAGATTGGTTTTAGTTTGGTTAAACAAATGGATTAAAATTTAGTTAACCGATTTAATTAAATTTTGTGGGTAAACGGCTTTTAATATAACTATCAGTGGACACACGGATTGTTCAGTTCTAGATATGGGTAAATAGATTTGAGAAGTTAAAATCAGGGGAAAATAAATTTAGGGTCTGATTTCGTGGGGAACTATCGGTATATGAAAGTTATCGTGGGGAAATAGATTATTTTCCCAAAAAATAACATCAACTGTTTTTTTTTTCGTAACAACATCAATTGTTTAAGACCATAAATATTAATATATTTTAAGAGATTAATTTGAATTTTGTGTTTGATTTTCTTTCTCTTAGATTTAAAATTCAAACTTACAAGTCTAAAATTTAATAGAATTTTATAATCTTTTCATACAAATTCTAATTATAAATTTATGGAGATTTTCAAAAATACCACAAAATATTATGTATATTCCAAAAATACCACACACTCCCAAAAATTCTAAAAATATCACAATTTTTCCAAAAATACAATAAAAATATTTTTTTTCAAAAATACCACAATTTTAAAATAGCTTTAGAATTTATAATTTAAATCCTTAAACCCCAAAACTAAATCCTACCTTCTTCAAAACTAAACCCTAAATTCTATTTAGTGAACTCAAACCCAAAATTTTTAATATTAAACCTTTAAAGAACATGTTCGTTTCCTTAACTGGATGCAGTATTTAGCTACAAATACAGGATGATGTTCGTTTAGTTAAAATTGTGTACCTTAGTAGGATACTGCATCTGGATACAAATCTAAAATATCCAAAATAATTAGATATTTTGGATGAGTTTGTATGTAGGGTTGAGATGAACCTAAACTCATCCAAAATTTTCAAATGTCTAAAATACCATTATTTAGGCTAAAATGTTAAAACACGTTTTTTCGCAAAAAACGCGGACATGTTTTGTCGCCAAAAATACGGAAACCCGTTTTCCCGTTAAAAACGTGTTTTCCAGCAAAAAACGCAAAAACTCATTTTCCATCCAAAAATGTGAAACTCATTTTCCCATCAAAACACAAAAATTTGTTTTACCACCAAAAACGCGAAAACCCGTTTTTCCGTTAATAACGTGTTTTCTTGCAAAAACGCATTTCCGCGTTTTTCCGCAAAAAATGTGGAAACACGTATTCCTACAAAAAAAATGTGGAAACGCCTTTTCTAGCCAAAAATGTCATTTTAATAATTTGATTAATTTATTATTTAAACGTATCTAGATACTACTGCAAATATACAAACAAACATAATTGTATCTTAATGCAGTATCAAGATACAAAATCAAAAAACAGAAACGAACATCATCTGAATACTGCATCTAGAAAACGTATATGAATGAAGTATTTAGATACAGTATCCAGATAAGGAAACGAACATGGCCAAAATTTATATTTTATGTTTGTGTTATTTTTAGAATATTTGGGAGTAAATGGTATTTTTGAAATTTTTAAAAATGTGTGGTATGTTTAGAATTTAAACTTTTTTTAATAGTATTTCATAGAGTTCCTCCAAATTTATTTATTTTTTGTCACTCTAATAAATTTTAAAAGTAACAATTGTGATACTACTTTTTTCTTTTATTTTATCGAAAAAAAAAAGATAATACTTTTTATCGTAATTGTATATTTGATATAGTTATTAATAGGTGACAAAAAAATATATATATAGTTATTAATCATTTATAACCCACTTATCTCCCACTAAAGGTAAAACGACGCCGTTGAGGTTCTTAAGTTAATGGACTTCTCTTCTTCCAAACGTCCGGCGACGGCGACAGCGGCGGCGGAGTCTGTACATTTCCGCCTTCTATGCCCCGCCTCTAGGACTGGTGCAATTATCGGAAAGGGTGGCTCTGTCATTCGTCACCTTCAATCTGTTACAGGTTCCAAAATCCGCGTCATCGATGACATTCCGGTTCCTTCCGAAGAGCGTATAGTCTTAATTATCGCGCCAAGCGTGAGGAAAGATCACGCGAAGAAGGAAGATCCGCATGTATGTGATTCGGAAAATCCTAGCTCGGAGGAGACTAAGCAAGAGAAAGGGAGCGAGTGTGCAGGGACGAGTGAAGCGAGAGATAAACCCGATGAGGAAGCACCGTCTTCAGGACAGATGGCTTTGGTTAGGGTTTTAGAAAGGATTGTATTTGGTGATGATGCTGCTATTGCAGACGGTGAAGAATTGGAGAATGTTGAAAGTGAGGGTTTGTGTAGGATGGTCGTTAGAGGCAATCAGGTTGATTTCTTGATGAGTAGAGGAGGGACAATGATGCAGAGGATCAGAGAAGATAGTGGAGCTACTGTTAGGATTGCTTCTTCAGATCAGATTCCTCCTTGTGCTTTTCCAGGAGATGTTGTGATTCAGGTAATAGTTAAAGCTTCTTACTGTGATGAATTTGGTTTCTTGTATCGTTTGGCAGCTCAATTTTTGAGTTTTATGTTTTGTATGAAGATAACTGGAAAGTTCTCTACTGTAAAGAAGGCTCTTCTCTTGATCACAAATTGTCTTCAAGAGAGCGATGCACCTCCAACTTGGGACGAGTGTCCATTTCCACCGCCTGGTTATCCACCTGATTATCCGCCTGATTATCATTCCATGGACTATCATCAATGGGATCATCCTCCAAATCCAATGCCCGAAGATGTTGGACCTTTTAACAGACCAGTTGTCGAAGAGGAAGTGGCGTTCAGGCTGTTATGCCCGGCTGATAAAGTTGGAAGCTTGATAGGGAAAGGTGGAGCCGTAGTTCGGGGTCTGCAAAACGAAACTGGTGCAGCAATCAAGGTATCGGACCCGACTCATGATTCAGAGGAGCGAATTGTTGTGATATCTGCTCGGGAGGTATGTGGATTAGTGTATGTATATTGTAGACTTTGTCTCATCGGTTAACTTTACGGTTTTATGTTGTTGTAGAACTTGGAGAGAAGACATTCTCTTGCTCAAGATGCTGTGATGCGTGTACATAATAGAATCGTTGAGATTGGATTTGAACCTAGTGCTGCAGTTGTTGCTCGGCTTCTTGTACATTCTCCATATATTGGACGTCTATTGGGTAAAGGAGGTCATGCAATAAGTGAAATGAGGAGAGCAACTGGTGCAAGCATTCGAGTCTTTGCAAAAGATCAAGCTACAAAGTATGAATCTCAACATGATGAGATTGTACAGGTCATTGGTAATTTGAAGACTGTTCAAGATGCATTGTTCCAAATAACAAGTAGGCTTAGGGAAGCTATGTTTCCTGGAAGACTTCCTTTTCAAGGAATGGGTGGTGGTCCACCTCCACCATTCATGGGTCCATACCCAGAACCCCCTCCTCCATTTGGACCTAGACCATATCCAGCTTCTCCAGATCGTTACCACTCTCCAGTAGGATCTTTTCATGGTCATGGTCCAGGATTTGACAGACCACCTTCTCCAATGTCTTGGACCCCACAGGTATGTTAAAATCAATCTGTGTATGATTAGAGCAAGCAAATGGTTGTTACTGTCCTTTTATCCTAATGTATTATTACTTATTTTCCAGCCACCTATCGATGGTCATCCTGGTGGTATGGTTCCTGATGTGAACCACGGGTTTGCTTTGGGAAATGAGCCAATTGGCAGTGAGAATCCGGCAATGATAAGCGCAAATGTGGAGATTGTGGTTCCTCAAGCATACTTAGGTCATGTGTATGGCGAGAACTGTAGTAATCTAAATTACATCAAGCAGGTAAGTCGGAAACTCGTATGCATTCAGATGGAAAGATGATCTATTTGTAAGGTTTTTGATCTACATATTGTTTTTGTAAACCGAAACGAACAGGTATCAGGAGCGAATGTAGTAGTGCATGATCCAAAAGCAGGGACTACAGAAGGATTGGTGGTGGTCACAGGGACGTCAGATCAAGCTCACTTTGCTCAAAGCCTTCTTCATGCTTTCATTCTCTGTGGTCAAAGTTAGATTGCTTTCTTAAACAGAGTCTGATCATCTCAAGTGCTACACAATCAGGATTTGATCTGTGACTATGTAATCTAATAGTTTATTGTTATTGCACTGGTCAATTGCAGTCTTTGTTATAAGACAACTAGCAAAAGAGTGTCTTTTTATGGCCAGCAACTGAGAATTTTACTTCAATGGTGAAGTGAGCCATCTTTTCTCTTCTTTCATTGTTTCTTTTTTTTAACTTAGGCAAGAAAGGAGAACAATTGTAATTTTAATAACTTGTTGTAGCTTAGTGATATGTATGTGTTACCAACTGTGTAAAAATTTCATATCTAAGAAAGATTGAACCTTTTGACAAAACAAAAAGAAGAAGAAAGATTGAACCTGTGGATAATATTTAGCCAAAACAAAATGCCATTATATTAGAAAAAAATATCTTTCAATGAGATTGACTGGTGTTTTTCTTTTTTCTTTGGATATTTTAAAATATCACAATCGTTCAAGATATTTCAGAGTTTGTTCTTGTTTTTAAATGTAAGCAAAATGGGGTTTTCTTTTTTCTTTTTGCAATTTCATTCTAAGAAATTTCACTAATTATTTCATTTTATCAGGAAAATACCTTCATAGTTTAATTTATTTTTGAGTGATATTTTTCTTATTCTAATAGCATTAGGGGTTCTAAATGCCAGATTTATTAATAACATTCCAATTGTTATTTTTATCTGCAAGTTTTTCCAACATTTAATTTACAAACTAAGCATTGGGAGTAGGCTGCAAAATGAGGATATTCTTGTGGACAGAAAAATAGTTTTTCATTAAATAAATGTCATGTGAAAATATACGACTTTTGCATCTCTTTTGTTGACATAAAAATATGCAAAAACTGTAAGTTTCATTATATTAAAATATTTTTATTTTTAAAAATATTACAATCTTACAACGATATTTGAATTATAAGAATTTAAAATTTGCATTTTTGGATTTAAATTCGCTATTTAGAATTAAAAAAATTAAAGTTTTGTTTTAAAAATTTAGAATTAAATTGAAATTTATTTAATTTATTATTATGCAAAATAAAGTAACACTAAAAAAATGTTTTTGAGAATTTCGTTTATATTTTTTCATTGAAAGATATGATTTTATATCCGAGTGCAGACTTCAGATAATTGGAAGAAAATATCTTTTGCTCATCTTCTTTAACTTCATGGAAAACACGCATACATGAGAATCACTTTGAAATAATTTACCACGAATCCTAAATCTTCTCCCTCGTTTCAGCATCCAAACTCTTCTCCAGAGCTCTCTCTCTCCAGAGAACCAAACAAAAGCCAAAGCTTTCTTCTTTTAGGCATCTATTTATCCGGAGAAAATCTTTAAATTCTTCTCCGAGAAAAAACCCCAAATTTGCATGCTTAGACATTGAAATGCAATCATCACATCGCTTAGTCTCTCGCCTTCTTCACTCCCCAGGGAAAGGTTACAAAAGTGTCGGCGGCTCAGTTCACTTATTGTGGCAATTCGAAGAGAGAAAAGATGGGTTTTTGGATACTCACCGGAGTTTCACTTCTCTTATCGATTCTAATTCCAAGTTAAAAAAGTTCCTTTCCACTAAAGGTTTTGGTGTGCGATGTTCTGTTTCAATCGATAGGGATACTCCGTTAATTGATTCCTACCCTTCTCACAGGAGTATGTTCTTCTTCTCTTCGTTGACCTAAAGTTTGCATTTTTTTATGTAGTGTGCTTGTGTTTGTTAACTTAGTGTAGAGAACTTTCTTTTTGGGTTTGTTCTTATGCAGATTTCTTCACTCGGGCTAAACAACTTAAGAGAATTGAGATTAATGATCAACATAGGTACTGTGAACATTACTGTTTTCTTGTGATTTGAGTAGTATCAATGTGTGATTATGTTATGTAGTCTTGTTTGTTTTTGGTGGCATATCATGATAAGTACTTGGGGGTACTTCTCTACTAGTGAACCCTCTTTGTTTGGTGTTATTCCCTCTCAGTTATGTTTTTGTGAACATCTTGCAGTCAAAGAGCTGTAACTACTGCTCTATGGTGCAACTTCCTAGTGTTTTCTCTTAAGTTTGGGGTTTGGTGGACAAGTTCTAGCCATGTTATAATGGCTGAAGTAGTTCACTCAGTAGCTGATTTTGCTAATCAGGTTTGTTGCTGTTATGTTTTTTTTTTTCTTCTCTCTTGCATTTGTGTCTAGTCCCTCTAGTTTATTGACTATTGTGTGCAGAGAAACTTAAATTTTTTGATGTTGTAGGCACTTCTTGCTTATGGGCTCAGTAGCTCAAGGCGTGCACCAGATGCACTTCATCCGTGAGTCTTCACTAATCTTATATATATACTCTATGGTAAAGGAGCATAACATATTTATTCTCTTTCCTTAGCTATGGCTACTCAAAGGAAAGATTTGTGTGGTCTTTGATATCTGCTGTGGGCATTTTTTGCCTTGGATCTGGTGCTACCATAGTCAATGGAGTACAGAACTTATGGACTTCTCAGGTAATCGACTTAGAACATATTTTCATCTACTATTTCTATTTGATCTTCTAGGTAATTGGATGTTCATCAATTTTGATAATCTTTTCTCAGCCACCTCCAAATATGGAATATGCTGCTTTAGTAATTGGTGGTTCTTTTGTAATTGAAGGTATGAACTAACTTTTTTCGTGATCTTTCTACATCTTGATGCTATGCTTCAAACCTACACACACGCTCAGTGCTATTTGTGTTAATCTTTATGTTGTAAAGGTGCTTCACTTCTTGTTGCAATTCAATCTGTGAAAAAAGGAGCTGCACAAGAAGGCATGACCATTAGAGATTATATATGGCGTGGCCATGATCCTACTTCTGTTGCTGTTATGACCGAGGTATTAGTTTTATTCTCGGATCAGTTTCTGAACATATTTAGACACTGAGCAAAGGAGAATAAATATCGTAAATGTGCAGGATGGTGCTGCAGTGACAGGTTTAGCAATTGCTGCGGCTTCTCTTGTTGCGGTTAAGGTGACAGGGAATCCTATATATGATCCTATAGGATCGATTGTAGTCGGTAATTTGCTTGGGATGGTATGTTTGGGCTCTCCTTCACTTGTGATGTTATTACTCTATAATTTGGGGGTGGGCATCCCGGTTTACGCTTCGGTTTTCCGGTTTTTCGGTTAATTAAAAACTAAAACCATTTGAACCCATTTGAAATAGGGTTTGGTTTCGGTTTGATTCGGTTTCAGTTTTCTATTTTTGTTCCGATCCAGATTTTTGTGTAAAAGTCACTAAAATGTACACCAATAGTGATTTATTTGACGTTTACTTGTTTAATATACAAAATATATAGTTTCGGTTTTTTTCAGTTAACCAAAAACGGTTTCGGTCCGGTTTCGGTTTATGTTTTTGGTTTCTTAAATTATCAAACCTAAATGTTTTTAAAAGAATTTTGGTTTCGCTTTCACTTTTTCGGGTCGGTTCGGTGTGGTTTTTTTGGTTCCGGTTTGTTTGCCCACCCCTTCAAGTCTATATTACATTAGTGAACAAAAGAGTATGGATTCTTCCAGGTAGCTATATTTCTTATTCAACGAAACCGACATGCTTTAATTGGAAGAGCAATGGATGATCAAGATATGCGTAAAGTTCTTCAGTTTTTAAAGAACGACTCGGTACAAATTCTGCTTTTCATTACTATATATATAATGCTATTATATAGAAGCGAAGCAAGTTTGGATTTAAATAAGAAACTTGATGGTGTGTGTAGGTTGTAGATGCTTTATATGATTGCAAAAGTGAAGTGATTGGACCAGGTTCCTTTAGATTTAAAGCTGAAATAGGTGAGTTCTTTGAACTGTTTTTGTTCGTATTTCGGATTTTCTGAAGTAATCTTGTGTGTGCAAACAGATTTCAATGGGCAGATTGTTGTCCAAAACTATCTGAAGAGGACTGGCCGTGAAGAGTGGGCGAAACAGGTAATTAACCTCAATCAGCTCCAAGAACCTCTGTGTCTGAATCTATGAACTATATAGATTGCATTTATCGAGATGTTTATTTTTGGTTAGTTACTTAGAACTGTTCTGATTATTGATTGTGTACTCAATTTAGTTTCGAGAGGCGGCAAAGAAAGGAGATGATTCTGCAATGCTCAAGATTATGTCGAATTATGGTATGCAATGGCTAGTTTTACTTCTGGATTTTTCATAATTTGTGTTGTAAGCTTGAAAAAAACCCCGATTAATCTGTTGCAGGAGAGGAAGTTGTAACAGCTTTAGGAAGTGAAGTAGACCGGTTAGAGAAAGAGATTCAAGAGCTAGTCCCTGGAATTCAACATGTTGACATTGAAGCACACAACCCCATAGAACAATCTCTATGATCCAGATAAAGAATCTTGCGTTTTAACGGTCTAGTTATCTATAGAAGCCTCAAGAAATGGAAGCCTCAACTGTGGATGTAGTGAAAGCTTGGCATCTTGGAGAATTAGAGTGTCTGAATCTGATTGGGGAAAGATTTGCTTATGGAAACTTACTAGAGTGTTGAGTTAAATCCTGTGCACGAAGAAAGCTGATTACTTGTAGAAACATTGAGTTACAATTCAAGATGGGTATTGATTTTGTATAACTAGTGTTTTGGTATTTGGTATTCAGTGTTGAGACCATTGTTATATGTAGAATCATTGCAAGTTTTTAATCATTGTCCACTGAACACTTGACTGGCATTTTTCTACAAGTTGATTCGGACAAAGAATCTTCTGGTGCTTTTCTGAAACAGATAAACCAGTCAATGATCGCCATTGGAGTAGCAGAGGGTAACTTTAAGCTGCAGTTATTGAAACAGAGGTTCTTCTTGTTCATGGCTAAAACAAAATGACTATAAAAGTGTGCATTCACAGACATTTCAAGCTTACAAACATCCTGCGACTTTGAACCAAAATTGCCTGATTTCAGATTGTCAAGATCCGATACAGGACTCAATTTCATGAACGTAGGACTCTTCCCTTAAAAATTATAAGAGAAGATGTTGATGACAAAAGGAGTCACCTCAAACCTACTAGATGTAGCCCTAGCTGCACATCAACTTTCTGGAGCCATCACAACTCACCGGAGAAAAAAGTCTCCACAACTATGTAGAAACAGATTCAACTACTCTCACTAAGCCGAATACACGGACATCTGAATCATGTCTAATCAATATGAAACTTTCTAGATAAACTTTCTGGACATCCTCGTATCTATCTTTTCGCGAAAACGGATCATTGTTTAGAGTTATATTCTGAAGATGATCCGCTTTCGCTAGAAGGTAGATATGAGGATGGAGCACTTATCTAGAAATTTTCATACTGATTAGACATGATTCAAACATCCGTTTATGCGGCTTAGTAAGATTGGTCAAATATGTTTCTGCATAATCGTGTATCTAGCTATTGGTATAACGAAATACCAACTCGGATATCGTATTCATGGGAAATTGTGTCATTAAACCAGCAGCTACAAATCTGTCCAAAGAGAGATCCAGACCTTCCAAGACCATATTATCATTCTTTTCGCTCAATCTCAAACTAAGGTGAAGGCTAGTCTATTGTGATGTGTATCTACTGCTTGTGCGTGTCATAAGTACCAAATTGTTCTATTGTATCTTTGTTAATCAACAAGATCGCGTTTATAACTTTAAGATTGTTCGATTGTAGAAAGCGAACAATATCCTCTATGATCCTCCTGACACTATACCGGAGTCATAAAATGCAAAAGCTATAGTAAGCCAATAGATTCAAATTGTGTAACTTCCCAACAGTTTTCTTTCCTAAACAAGACAACCCCAGTGACAACTCTACACAAATCAAGCTAAACTTATAAACGAAACAATCCGAAAAACCCCTGTGAACTAAATTGGCTTACACTTGGTAAAAAGAAGACCCATTTCATCGATTTCAGCTTCAAGATCACTTCAGCAGAAGCATGAATACGCCAAGTGGTTCTTCTTTGAGATGTAAGGAGATATGTAATCAGTGGAAACACCAGATGATCCCGAGATCTCGGCCGGTACAAGAACTTGAGGCTTGCCTAAAGCTATTCTTTTTCCAACTGTATTTGCGTAAAACAAACCGGGAATGGCTGGCACAAATACATCACTCCTAGAACTTATGTAGAAATCAATCACATTTTCGTATTCTGAATTCTCTAATTCAAGATACTTCGATTTCTTATCTTCCGGCATTATTGATTCCTGCCATTTTCAAGAAACCAAGATTAGATAATCGGTGAAAACTTCGAAAGACTAAAGATTAAAGGATTTTACGCACCTTAGTAAATGTTTTCGGGAAAATGTCTTTAAGAATATTGAGGCTACTCTCCCATCTTGGCTGAGTGAGATATATAGTTGCATCGCTGCTAAATCCAAGCTTCCTTAAGAACAATGCGATCTCTTGTGCGTTGTAACATGTTTTAGATCCCATTGAACCAGTTTCACGGCAATTCTTCTTTTCAAGTAACTCAACTCTCAAGTCTATAGCTATGAAACGGCCACCGGATTTCTTACTATGTGTCTTTAACCGTTGAATCATTGATTCGACTAATTTATTCACTTCCGGTTGCAATTCCAATGAACCAAACATTGCTAAACAAGAGACAGCATCAGTTTCAGCATTAATCGAAGATTTCCTCAAATTCACGGACGGGAAATAAGTTGTAACTCTTATGTTCCCTTTTGATTTGAAGATAGGATCAATATGTTCCTTAATGTAATCTTCTGCAACTCGAGTAGGAACCTTAACAATGGCTATATCTCTTAAAGATACATGGCTCGGCAATTTCTTAGCAATTTTGATGATGCTTTCCAAGCTTTTAACAAGTTTATCCACATCATAGATATCTTCAAAGTTCCTGGTCAAATCATTACAAATTTTGCATAAACCTCAGAGAAACAATTTGACTAGACCAAAATGTAAAAACTAGGGGTGGGCATTTAAACCACACCGAACCGAATTTAGTGTGATTAATTTGGTTCAGTTCGGCGACTTTTTTTTAATTTAGTTCGGTTTTCGATTCGGTTCGGCAACAATTTTATTTTATACTATATTAACCGAACCGAATCCAACGCAACCGAACTTGCTAAAATTAACCGAGTAAATTGAAATTAAACAAATAAACCGGAAATTAACCGAATAAACCGAAAATTAACCTAATAAACCGAAAATTAATCGAAATTAAGATTTCGAACTGAATAAACCAAACTATAAAAATAAAAAACTGAACTGAACAAACCGAGTGCGAACCAAACCGAACGGAACTTTTATTCGGTTCAACTTGGCAAAAATAAAATACAACCGGAAAAACCGAATGCCCACACTAAAAACCACTAACATTTCATCACCAGGTTTGCTTCCTCTTATGTCTGGAAGCACAAGAGTTGCTCCAAGATGCTTAGCTACCATCACTGCATCAGTTATCTAAACAACATGATAAAAGTTAAACAAAATAAAATATGAGAGGTACCAAAACTTTAGAGTCAATATAAAAGATACCTGAGAGACATGATATTCAGGACCATTGGTTAAGGAGAATGTAACATAACCCTTTGAGGATACTGCTTCATCTGCAACACCATTAACATTGAAGCAAATCAAATCAATAAAGTCTGCAAAGAAGATTAGAAAACTGATGCTAATCTGAGAGAAAACATAAGCATGTACCAGATTGAGATATTGACCAACAAGGTTTAAGTTCATGGCTATCTTCAATCCAAGGTCCTTTGATCCCTTCCATGGCTCTAACAAGTCCATCTTCAACTGCTACTTTTGATCCATGAAATTCAATATCATGTGCATCTCTTTGAACTTTCTCCTGTAAAAGTACAATCACACAAAGAACAAAATGAACTTAAGAGAAGCATTTTGAGTTTTTTAGATACTAATAGAATACAAAATCATAAAGCTGGAAGCTTTCACAGTCAATTTACACGAATTCAATCTAGAATAACTAAATTAGGGTTTTCTTCAAAAACCCTAACTAATCCTAATACTTGTATAAATCAGATCACAAACATGGCACTATAGTCTTATCGCATAAGAACAGAGACATTAGAAATGTGAGTTGATACCTGAAGAGCATCAAAATAATCTCTATGAAGCATTTGTCCGAGCATCACAAACATGGTAATGGTGAGAATTCCAGCCACTACTTGCCTCAAATCCACACCCATTTCTTGTTACACTCTCTAGAAATGGGTTTTGAAGGGGTTTCACGGGAATTGAGGAGAATCAAGAATAGCTAAGAAGAAAGAATAAAGAGAGACAAGATTTTCACAAATCTGAGTCCCTTTTGGATGATTTGGTCATAAAGATACTTCTTTTTTTTGTTTTATGTTCAAGTCTCTGCCTTTCTCTATACGCAGCCACCGACACTGTCGCATTGAGTTTTTAATCCAACAAGTTGATTTTTGATTCAAAAGAACACATACCGATTTTTATTTCAGCTAAACCGGATTTGTACCAATTTTTAACCAAAATTAGAAATTAATTCTGCTGGATATAATGAATGCATCATCGAGTTGTATGCATATATGCCAATTTACTAATAGAATATTGCCTTGGCGATATATATATAATTTGACATGTTACTTGCAAGTTGCCAACAGTTATTTACTATATGCATTAAGCAAGTTTTCATTATTGACTCAAAATGCATTTTAAAATACTCAAAAAACCTTGATATGAGCATAAGAAATCAAACCTATTAAAAAGTGTTAAATTAATCGAGTGTTATCAATTATCAATCCGCAATTGATAACACTCGATTAGTTGCTCTTCATCAAGGTAGGGTTAATTCATATGAATCCGCAATTGGCATAATTCAGAAGTTCAAGTAAGACCATATATAATGTCCAAACAGTTCTTAAGAGTTTTGATTTGTATAGCATAATGAATAGTGGATACATGTCCAAGTAGCCATTGACTGTGGGCGATCATGTAAAGAAAGGTCATGTTTCTTTCTGCATCCGGATGCAATATTTAGATGCAAATATCTAGATGTTGTTCGTTTGGTTCATTATGATTTATATCTAGATATAAAATCTAGATACTAATTTTTTGAAATCCGAAAAATCTGGATATTCTGGATGCCAAAAAAGTAGAGTTTGGATGCAAAATCTATATCCAAAAACG
>OVAV01001094.1:0-14468 GCA_900406375.1 Iberis amara | reverse complement strand
TGCGACTCAATTAGGTTTACTAGTCTTAGGTTTTCGTACTAGGAAACTCGCTAACAGCTCACGTAGCTGAGGCTTAGCACCTTTTGTAACACACTTATACGAAGATTCGGAATAAGATTTCTCTTTGCTCTCTTTCGTATTTTCAGTTTTCAGTTTTTATCATTATTTCTTGCGTTCTGATCTCGTACTCGTTTGGCTCACAGAAATCCGGAACCTCAGAGATAATCGAGTTTACTTGATTATCCTCCTTTGGTTTGTGTCGACTTCATAAGAAGAGTGCAGGTGTGGCTGCATTAGTTTAGCACGCTTTGGACCAATGCTGGTTGAACCACTTCATGCGAGAACACTTGGTGATTGAAGTTGCACTTGCTTTGAAGGGCTTGATTTGTTTAGCCTTGCAGTCATGTTCTTGATTTGAGCACCTAAATCCTCGAATGAGTTCTTTATAATCTTATCTTGAAACTTTTGCCATTTCTGGAGCAAGCCAATGTGCTTGTGAGCTTCGGCCAAGGTCTTGCTTTTACCCGTCTTTGAACCTCTTCAAAATAGTAGCATTATGGTTCTTCCATCTCTTCATCACTTGAAACATGCGGGTTCTCACCTTCTTCTTCATCTGAATAATATAGCACATCTTCACTTGGTTGGAAATTAATGTTGTCCCCAATTTGATAGTGGTTGTGGAAGTGTTGGAGAGTATCGGTCTTGATTTGCCCAAGTTTGGATGGATGAACTTATATAGCAGCTTCCGTTCAGAGCCTTGAAAGAAGTGTGCTCGCTTTAAGTGTTTAAGATCTATCCACCTTGCTGGTTTGTGGTAACACTTTAGTGGCACATTACAAGCAACTAGTATTGGAGTCAAAATTCCTCCCATTTTCAATTATCGATCTGTTCCTTTCTTGCGCAACATCATTTCCCAATCTTTATAGCACATCAGCTGATCCAGCAGAACGCAAGAGAGATTAGCGTCCGCTCTATCTCCTTGCATTAGTTGACCATCAGAAGTATACTTCAACAGAAACTTCAATGCTAAATCCATAATACCCATCTCCCCTTCATTCAAATTTCAATTTGATTCTTTTGGAAAGAATGTGACGGCAATGGATTTGTGGAGGTCTCGCACCGCTGGGTTCCTTATGCTTGTGCTCTCTGATCTGCTTAAACAATAGTTATGGACCCCAATGGTTTTCCATAGCGCAAGGAATTCCTCTTTGTCAAAATCTTGGCGTGGTTGAGATCCTGGTGGGAACCCAAATATATGATTCAATGCCTTAATGGTCAGGCTATACTCATATCCCCTTACTGAAAAGGTGATGTAACCAAAAAAGTCTTCATTATAGTCATGAATTTCAAGAGTGGCTAGAAAATGGCAGGTCTCAACGTGGAAAACATCAGGGTGATAAGTCATAAACTTATTAATTTTTGCCAACATGAACAGATAGTCCATATCTCCTTCAATTCCGAGAGTTTTCATTGTGGGTCTGTGAGGGAATCTGGTGCCTTCAGATCCCCTTGCAAGGAGAGCGGCAATGTAATTACTCTTTGAGTTATAACCAATATGAAATCCAAAAGCTGATTATTCATTCAAGAACCACAAAGTTTTTCAGAAAGCAAAAACCGATTTATCAAATGTAAACAAGTGAAAATCAGAGAGTGTGAAAGTTTAGGAACGAAAAACCGAATTTTCTTCAAAAGCTAAATGAAAAACAGAAGGTATACGAGTTTAAGAATAAAAAACCGAGTATTCTTCAAAATCTAGGTGAAATGCAGAGAGCTTGAGACCTTAGGAGCTAAATGCTTAGTTTTCAAAGAAAACTATGTTGAAAATCAAAAGTTTTAGAGAGTTTTAGAGCAATGTAAAGAGATGAAGAATGAGAGCTATGTGAGAGATGAGTGTGAGGATGACCTGTGGCGAAGTGGTGCTTTAATTAGGCCAAGTTTTGAGTGCAACTGGTGGAGAAAAGTCCTTTGCTTTGATCATTCAAATCTTGAACAGTTGCTGATTTTTGGCTTGAAGTGGGTAGTGTGGGAACCAAAATTCGCATTGTCGATTTCTGTTAGTTACGGAAAATCAGAGAGAACTCTAACTTTCTAGAGATCCTGGATTTCTGTGAGTCAAATATGAACAAGATCAGAATACGAAAGAAAGCAATAAAAATACAAGATTTTAAGAACACAAAAGAGGGCAATAGAAGTCTTATTTCGAATCGGTGCGTGAATGTGTTACAACAGGTGATAGTCTCGGCCAAAAGAACTATTGGCGAGTTATCCTAGATCTAGCAACGGAGACTGATAAACCTAATTGAGTCGCATCTCACTAACAATAGTGGGAAAACAGTCTAAAGCCCTAAGTATTTCGGTGTGGAGAATAGAACGTGTCCTTGCTCTTCTTCTTCATCTCTCTTATATAGGCTCTAGGGTCGGTCCATCTTCCTTTTTCGTCTTCCGTTCTTCCGCGGAAATCTTCCTTTTTCGGTTTGTTATTCTGCGGAAATCTTCCTTTTCTAGACCTCTTCCATAATCTTCACGGCTTGCATGACAAGCTTCGACCGTCATTGCGCTTGGGCTCAATTCTTGTCTAGAGTTGTAAGTGGGCCGTTATCGTGTTTTAAGCCTTGTTGGGCCGTTTTACGGTTTAGGCGATTTTTACGGTTCTCATGAAAGAACCAAGCTTTCGCACGATGATACGATTGAAACTTTGTGGAGAAATTATATCGATCATATAAGCAAGATAATATATGTGGGAACCGAAATTCAAACTGTCTGATTTCCATTAGTCAAGGAACATCAGAGCGAACCCTAATTTTCTAGAGATCCCAGATTTCTATGAGTCAAACGTAAAAAGATCATAATAAGAAAATGATTAATACAAATACGTATTTAAGAACACAAAAGTGGGTAATAGAAGTCTTATTCTGAATCGGTGTGTGAAGGTGTTACAACAGGTGATAGCCTCGGCCACAAGAACTGTTGGTGAGTTATCCTAGATCTAGCAACGGAGACTGATAAACCTAATTGAGTTGCAGCTCACTAACAATAACGGGAAAATAGTCTAAAGCTCTAAATATTTCTTTGTGGAAATGGAATGTGTCCCTGCCTCTTCTCTTCATCTCTCTTATATAGGCTCCAGGGTCAGTCCGTCTTCCTTTTCCGTCTTTTGTTCTTCCGCAGAAATCTTCCTTTTTTAACTGATTCTTCTGCGAAAATCTTCTTTTTCTGGTTTTCTTCAATTTCTTCTTGGCTTGCAGGACAAGCTTCGACCGTCAATGCGCTTGGGCTCAATTCTCGTCCAGAATTGTAAATGGGCCATTATCGCGTTTTAGGCCTTGTTGGGCCATTTTACGGTTTAGGCAATTTTACGGTTCTCGTCGAGAAACCGAGCCTTCGTGCGATGATACGATCGAAACCTTTGCGGAAAGGTTATAACGATCGTACAAGTGAGATAACATCGACGTTTAAGTTTTCCATCGTTGTTTTATAAGATTGATTAATACAGAACAATTTTACGATTATTTCGCAATTCGCAGGAGGTCATTGTACAAAATGAATGAGTTTTACGAACTTTAACGTAAAACGCCAACGGAAACTCAGAATGATACGAACCGAGAGATGATTAAAGTGATACGAAATGTGCGTGTGATTCATCTCGCCAGTTGGCTGATCGATTGAACTCGTTTCGAGGGCTGCTTTGATCGATTGGAGTAAACGCACCATACTATCGGAGATTAGCGCGAGTGCCGTGACTCTGTGGGCGCCTTTTACCGAGCTACGAGATCCGACTTTCAATATGGAGTCGAGAAGGAGAAGATGTCCACGATTCTGGACAAATACGAGGATGCGACGTCTCTGATCCGACCAATTAAAGCAGAGGTTCGAGAATGCTGGGCTCTTATCCATGTTTCTCCTGATTCGGAGGAAGTCGGAATCGCGACGTGGCTGAAGAGGATGCAGTGGATCAGGACCCGAGATGGTTAAGTGCATCGTGTTCCAGCTATTACGATCCCGGTCGGTGTTGAGCGCGGATTCGCGTAAGAGGTTGTGTTCCCTGTTTAGATTACGATTTTGGCCGAGAGTGGCCGTTTTTAGTAGGATCGGCCGTATGTGGCCTTGAAAATTGTGATTATATCAATATATGGTTCAGTTGTTGAAAACAAATTTACGAGTAGTCAGTTCGTATTCCATTCTCTGATTTGACGCTACGTTTGGCTTATCTGTTTTTAATGCGAGTTTTTCGGGAGTCTAATTTCTGAGTTACGTAGAATTGCGTTTGTGAGCGACGAGACAAGTTTAGGGATCTCATATCAATTTTTTGATGCTATGTCTAGAGATGTTGGTGACCAGTGTACTGGGTTTAGGGCAAGACGTAGGTTTACTCTCGGTTTTAAGGGGTGCGGCGACTATCCCGGCTTACGTATCATGTTTACGATTTCAACCTGATTCCGTTTCGATATTGGAATCTACGATAGATTTGCATCGATCGGGAACCGAGTATCTCTCCGAAGATAATTTTTAAGTCGTTCAGAAGTGCTGACCAAACTTTGGGTTTTTATAACGCTGTTATCCTTGTGTCAGATGAGTGAGAACCGATCTTACGAAAGTTTAGGTGACTAGTTTGTCCGTCGGGGCGAATCGACGGGTTCGATACAGGAGAGAGGCTTTGCTCGTTTTGGTTTTGAAGTTTGTTTTCGGAAGTTCGGAAGTTTGTTTTCGGAAGTTCGCGACATCTCGCTTTTTTCGAAAGTTCTTTTTCCGTTCGAAGGTTTTGCGTTTTAGAATGTGTTCGAGAGATGTTCCTGTGATTCGTCGAAGGGCATGCTTGTCTTTGCGAACGAGGAAAGTGTCCGAGTTTTCTTTAGGAGCAGTGTTCATATGATTTCCGTTTCCGAGCTATATGATGATTTTTGTTGTTACTTAGGTGTTTTTAAGTGTATCGGATATGTTGGTGAGTTGTAAGAACATAGCGAAAGTTTCTAAGTAAGAATGCGTTTTTCTTATTGCGGAAATGTTTCGAAAATATCGAGTACATGAATGCGAATATTTTGAAATATGGGAGTACAAGAGTATACGTACACGTACCTACTACCCACCTTTTTTTAGAGAGGGCGACAACTGTACCTTTCTTGCGAAAAGTTTCCTACGTACCCGTTTTTGGGGATCAAACCGTCTCATAGTTCAATATGTTGTCGTGAGTTTAATTACTTGCTTGGTGATGCTGCGTCATCCGTTTAGACCATGGTGGCTACAATTGGATCGAAGACTTTTGAGGCATTCGCTGCGTCGTTCTGTCTGGGATGTTGGGCTCGGAGGTGTGGTCGCCTTCTTCAGGTTGAGCCTTTTCTCGAGTTGACGAATCTGGTTCATGCTTTTCCGACGCGTTTTCACGTTTTTTTGAAGCGTTTTTTGTTGACGGCTGAATTATCTTCGCTCGTTTGGGTCCGATCGCTGGTGTCGTTGTGACCCGTCTTAGTTTGTGCTTGGATAGGAGCACAGTCTTGCTTGTTTCTGACATCTCAGATTTTTTTTACAAATATTTTGTGGGGCGTCGGGAACTTGATGCCTAGGTGGTAAGTCGATAGGACCGCTTTCATGGAGTTTATCCAAGGCGTTCCGACGATCATGTTATAGATGGCAGGATGGTTGACTACTGCAAAATCGACGATTTTCATGACTTCTTATGCCATGACAAGAAGCTGAATCGATCAGAGAGTCATGGTCGTTGTGCTAGAGAAACCAGTGAGTGGTTTTTGCGTGGGCGTGACTTCGGACAGTTTCATTCCCATCCCGTTTTGCGTATCGCGGACGATCACATTTACGGTACTTCGGTTATCGACAAGGACTCTTGCGATCCCGAGGTCTCTTATAACGAGATCGAAAAAGAGAGGATCGCTATGAGGGGTGTCAATTCAGGCAGCTTCACTTTCCTCGAAAGTAATCGCGTTATTCGGAGAATCATAAGAGGTGAAGAGAAGGTGATCGGGCCAGTTGCCGCTTGATTCAGCTTTGCGATGATAAGCTTTTATTGCGGAGACGATTGACGTCACTGGCTCTGTCCTCAGGCTCTCTTCCCCGCTTTCCTTTCGTTCGGGGACCCTGAGGAGCGTTGTTACCTAGCGGTGTCTGGTCGGGTTTAGATGGTCGGTTAGTCTCTCTGATGAGATCGTTTACACTAGATATTTTAGACATCTTTCCTGCGAGTAGTTTTGCAGTTAGCATTGCTCCGAGAACTTTGCAGTTCGCCTTGGAGTGACCCTTTGTTTAGTTGAACTCGCATAAGCTGTTTTTGTCGTAAGAGCCCTTTCGGGTCCAGGTGTCACCCGACGTTTTTCCTCGTTTGGATGACGGGTTGATGGCGTAGTTATGCGCTCCCTAAAGGTCCTTTCCCTTATGATGGACGTACTTGTGGTTACAAGGGTTTTTCTTTTTCGATTTCTATTCAGAGGGAGCAACTTTCGTGGTTACCTTTGACGACTTATGCTTCAGTGATGAAATCTGCAGCCTTATGAAGATGGTCCTGGATTGACTGCGGTTTTTCGAGGGCTATCCATCAGAATTTTGATTTGTACCTGAGAGTTACTTTATCGCTTATCGCTTATCCCGACGACTCTTGACATCACGACCTTGAACCATTTAATGAAATCTCGGAGAGCTTCGTCCTCCCTTTGAACCATGCTCCATAGGTCGACATCTGAAGTTTCCCTACCCATATACATGGAATACTGTTTGAGGAATTCTACGGAGATTTGTCGGAAGTTTTCCATAGAGTTGTGTTTTAGTCGTGAAAACCATTCGAAACCCACTCCATGGAGGTGTTCGACAAAGAGGAGGCAGAAACCCGCGTCTTTTTCACCTTCCTTAAGTTTGGACCTTGCCATCACGATTTGAAAGGTTTGTAGATGAGCTTTCGGATCGGTGGTTCCATCATACATAGGGATTTTAATATTGTTGGGATCTGCTCTTCATGCCTTAGTTTATACGCACCGTAAACGGTCTTTTCTGGGCTTCTTCGAGAATTAAATTGATCTCTGGTGCTGCACTGGTGGCGTGGTGGATTTACGATTTTACCGCCCTAACTTCCGCAGCGGTTTTCGCGATGTAGTCACGGAGATCGCGAATTTCGTCGAAGTCATCGTCATTGAGTTTTGGAACTTGTCAGCGTTTATATCGGATGTTCCGAGCCTATTCCTTGGCCAGTTTTTCCTGTTCTACCCAGAAGATGTTTTCTTCTTATTATGTCATCGATTTATCGAACTAATGATATTTCCGAGCCGAGCGTTTGCTTCTTCTTCTTGGGTGCACGTCCGCTTCTTCGTTTGAAGAGTCGGACTGTTCGCTTGATTCCAAGTTAAGTCGCTCGGCGTCGTTCCCTTCCGTTTCCTCATTCAAAGGCAGAAGGTTGCTTTTCAGTGTCGCATCAGGAGTTGTTTCATCGGGATTTTGTTTCGGCGGTTCCTTTTGCGTGTTTTGCATCCTGTCGAGCAGAGTCTCAAAATCGAGTCTTCTCCCGCGGAGCTTGGTTGTTCCGCGTGGGAAGATGGCTCTGGTTCTTGCAATTAAGATTTCCACCTGTGTTGCGAGAGAGATTGTCAGCTTATCTTATTCTTCCAACTTCTTTTCGAGAGTCGAGAACATCTTTTTAATCTCCTCGAACGCCGCAGTGTTTGCATCAACGTTGACTGCAGTGACGTTCGTCGGCGAAATCTTCTCAACGTTTTCATTCGGTGGAGCACCGTCATGAGTTGGTTGGTCGTTCTGATTTTCGGTAGTCATTTCTGAACTTATTGTTTGACGTGAAAGAAATCGCTAGTCCCCCTTCTTCTATCGCTAAACTGTGGGAACTGAAATTCTTACTGTCGAGTTCCATTTGTTACAGAAAATCAGAGAGAACTCTAACTTTCCAGAGATCGTGAATTTATGTGAGTCAAATACGAACAAGATCAGAATACGAAAGAAAGCAATAAAAACGAGATTTTAAGAACACAAAAGAGGGCAATAGAAATCTTTTTCTGAATCGGTGCGTAAACGTGTTACAACAGGTGATAGTCTCGGACACAAGAACTGTTGGCGAGTTATCCTAGATCTAGCAACGGAGACCGATAAACCTAATTGAGTCGCAACTCACTAACAATAGCGGAAAAATAATCTGAAGCCCTAATTATTTCGGTGTGGAGAATAGAACGTGTCCTTGCTCTTCTTCTTCATCTCTCTTATATAGGCTCCAGGGTCGGTCCATATTCCTTTTCCATCTTCCGTTATTCCACGGAAATTTTCCTTTTTTGGTTTGTTCTTCTGCGGAAATCTTCCTTTTCTGTACGTCTTCCATTTTCTTCACGGCTTGCAGGACAACCTTTGACCGTCATTGCGCTTGGGCTCGATTCTCGTCTATAATCATAAGTGGGCCGTTATCGTGTTTTAGGCCTTGTTGGGCAGTTTTACGGTTTAGGCGTTTTTTACGGTTCTCATTGGAGAACCAAGCTTTCGCACAATGATACGATTGAAACTTTGCAGAAAGATTATATCGATCGTATAAGCGAGATAACGTCGATGTTTAAGTTAGCCATTATTGTTTTATACGATTGATAAAACGAGTATGTCCTTACGACCGTTGTGTAGAATGACTATTTCGATCGCATAGTTATGATAATCCTTGGCATTTTGGCAAACCGTTATCGTTTTATACGATCAACTCATACGAGAAGATTTCACGATTCTTTTACAAGTCCTAGGAAATAATCGTATAGCCGAGGTGACTTCGGTGTTGAGGATAACAGAAATCGTTTATGCGATTAATTTGAGACTTATGCAAGTTTTACGGTTCTTGTTGCAGAATCTCAACGGAAGCTCCAAATGATACGAAACGAGAGATGGGAGGTTCCAGATGAATTCAGCTCGCCAGTTCAGCTCATCAGATGAAGTCAGCTCGCCAGTTAAGCTCGGCAGATGAATTCAGCTCGCCAATTCAACTTGCCAGATTAAGTCAGCTTGCCAGTTCAACTCGCCAGATGAATTCAGCTCGCCAGTTCAGCTTGCCAAATGAAGTCAGCTCACCAACTGGCAAGCTGAATATGCTCAGTTCAGCTCGCCCGTTGGCGAGGTGAATTTGTCTGAAAACGTACGCTAATGTGTATTGTAAACGTATTGTCCGCAGATGGCGAGGTTTGGGACCAAAGCGTTTGTCCGTAAACAATATTTGAAACTAAAGAGTTTGTCAAAAGATCGCGATCTGCTTGTTGTTGTTCCAAAACATATATGTCCAGGTATTTCGTATTTCTTGGACGTTGATTCGAGTACGCTAGCTTTGCCCCCAACATTGGGCGTAAGCGGATTATCTTGCCTCGTTAAAACCTTAGTGATAGGAAAACCCGATGGGAAAAAACCTTCTCAACCAAGGACAAAAAAGTACAGAGATAATCGCTTAGCTATTTGATGATTGTTATCTGATTCTTCTGAAACATATTCCTTATGATCTTTCGGAAGTATCGCGGCTTAATTAGTTTATTCTGTTGAATGTACGAGATTCAGCTAGTCACCTTATGATCTTTTCGGAAGTCTTGCGGCTTGTTATATTGATCGGAATGATACGACTAGTGCGGTTTGATGTTCGGATCGTGTGATTAACATTTCCGTCAGAGCTTTTAGGCATTGATTTCGTCGTGGCCGTTTTTGACCACAACAGGTAGTGGGATCGGCTCGGACCCGAGCTGGGAAGAAAAGTCTTGCAAACCATGATGGCTCGGTCTGAAACTGAATGGACAGCCTTTTGCTTCATATGCACGAGTTGGTGCGTGATGGAAGAGCTAGGCCAAGATGAAATAATGTGTCGGTCAAGTGGGAGCTTCTTTATGTGCATGGGTGAGCTCGGGTTGTAGCCGAATTTAGGAACTGAGTCTTAAGTTTTGGCTCGACATGTTGTGCATCAGCTCGGGTTTTAGCCGAGCTATCTATCAGAGTTTGTAAACTTTGGAACTTTCATAAGCCTCAAGTCTTATTTTCTCAAGTTCCTGCAGATTTATTTTTCTCTTTTCTTGAGCTGTCTCTATGTCGAAATTCAAAAGTTTGGTTGTCCAGATTGCCTTGTACTCAACTTCCATCGATAAGTGGCATGCTTTCCCATAGAGAAGTTGGAATGGTGTACGTTCTATTCGTATCTTGAAAGCTGTCCTATAAGCCCAAAGTGTATCATCAAGCTTAGTTGACCAGTCTCTTCTTGAAGTACCTACAACATTTGCTAGAATAGCCTTGATTTGCTTGTTGGAGACTTCAACTTGTCCACTGGTTTGGGGATGATAAGGTGTTGCTATCTTGTGCTTCACCCCATGCTTCTTCAACAGATTCTCAAACAACTTTTTGATGAAATGAGATCCCCATCACTTATCACCACTCATGCAATTGCTTCAACCCATTTGGAGACATAATCAACAACAACTAGGATATAGTTGTTTTCCAAATGATGGAGGGTTGAAAGGTCCCATGAAATCTTTACCCCATACATCGAACACTTCAACTTCCACAATTGGTTTTGAGGCATTTCATTCCGTTTTTCAATACTTCTTGCCCTTTGACAAGGATCACACTTGGAAATGAAGTTATGTGTGTCCTTGAACATGGTTGGCCACCAAAGACCAGCTTGCAAAATCTTTTCAACATTCTAGAAGGTTGTAAAGTGCCCTCCATAACCAGAACCATAACAATGCTCCAGAACTCCTTTTACTTTTTCTTCAGCAATGCATCTCCTAAACAACCCATCTGAACCCTTCTTGTAGAGAAAAAGGTCATCCCAATAATAGTGATTCACATCACTAAAGAACTTCTTCTTCTTGTAAGCATCAAAGTCTTCTGGTATTGCTCCACACACCTTAAAATTAACCATGTCTGCATACCAAGGTGTTGAATTTTTGGTTACCACCTCTTATTCTATAAATGCACAAGTATGGACCAACATGAGCTGCTCTTCAGGCATGGAATCAGCAATTGGAACTGAATCATCTCTTCTCATTCTAGACAAGTGATATGCTACCACATTTTTGGATTCCTTTCTTTTATACTATTTCCATATCGAATTCTTACTATAATAGGATTCATCTCAACAGTCTGGGTTTGGTATCCTTCTTTGCATAGATGTGCCTAAGTGCTTCATGATCTGTGTAGACAATAACATTTGAACCAACCAAATAGCTTATGAATTTTTCTAATGCAAAGACCACTACTAGTAACTCCTTCTTTTTTGTTGCATACTTCCCATGAGCTTCATCCATTGTTCTACTAGCATAGTAGATCACATGCACTTTCTTGTCTATCCTTTGTCCCAAGACAACCTCAACCGCATAATCTGATGCATCACACATAATCTCAAAAGGATAATCCCAATTTGGAGCTTGAACTACTAGGGCTGAGACTAAGGCTTCCTCAATGAGATGGAAAGCCTTCAAGCATTCATAATCAAAAATGAATTCAGTCTCCTTGCAAAGCAGCCTTGTCAAGGGTCTAGCTATTTTGGAAAAGTCCTCGATGAATCTCTTGTAGAAACCAGCATGTCCAAGAAAGCTTCTGATATCTTTCACTGTCTTTGATGGTCGCATTTTCATCATCACATCTATCTTGACTTTATCCACTTCTATTCCTTTTTCCAGAAATATTGTGCCCCAAAACAATCCCTTCTATAACCATAAAATGATATTTCTCCCAATTCAGGACCAGGTTCGTTTCTACACATCGGATTAGCTCCCTACACAAGTTAGCTAAACAAGAGGAGTAGGAAGAGCCATACACAGAAAAATCATCCATGAATACCTCAACCATCTCCTCAATTAAATCCGATAAAATAGAAGTCAAACACCTCTAAAAAGTAGCAGGTGCATTACAAAGACCAAAAGGCATTTTCCTATATGTAAATGTTCCATATGGACAAGTAAAAGTGGTCTTTTCCTGATCATTAGGTTGAATATGTATTTGAAAGAATCCACTATATCTATCTAGAAAACAGTATTAATGAGAAATTATCCTTTCTAACATCTGATCAATAAAAGGCAATGAGAAATGATCGTTTCTAGATGCAGCATTCAACTTCCTATAATCAATACGCATCATATGTCTAGTGGTGGTTCTAGTAGGAACAAGCTAATCCCTATCATTT
Source organism: Iberis amara (assembly GCA_900406375.1). Classification (NCBI taxonomy): domain Eukaryota; kingdom Viridiplantae; phylum Streptophyta; class Magnoliopsida; order Brassicales; family Brassicaceae; genus Iberis; species Iberis amara. Next base: position 2,341 of record OVAV01001094.1, on the reverse strand, counting down.
TTCACAATAGGAATCCCACCCTTCTTAGGAACACAATGAACATGTGATATCCAAGTATTATCAGAGATAGGGTAAATAACACCAACATCTAACAACTTTAGAATTTCCTTTTTCACCACATCTTTCATATTAGTATTCAATCTCCTTTGAGGTTCAACTAGAGAAAGATTCATTTTTAAGGTTAATTCTATGAGTGCATAAGCTAGGTGATATTCCCTTGATGTCATCTAACAAATACCCTATTGTTCTCGTAAACTTCCTCAATTCAGTCAATAGCAAAATACAATTCATCATTACTAAGTTCATCATTCACTATGACATGATATGTGGAGTTAGGTCCAAGAAATGCATACCTTATCCCATTGGGAAGTGGTTTTAGCTCAATAGTTTTTGCCTTGAGCTCATACCAGTCTTATGAGAAAGTTGAATCTGAGGAGGGTTGTTGAGGTTGTTTCTGGCAGAGCTCAGAATCAGTTTCACCGGAAGTGGGTTTCTGAGGTGGGTTGTGGTCGAGTTTGGTTTCCTCAGCAGCTGCGAACACTTGTCTTTCTGATTCTTGGACATCTTCAAAATCTTCTTCATGCTCCAAAAGCTTGTGTGAGTCTAGGATCATCAACCCCAAGGATTCATAGTATAGATATCCATTTTTTCCATTCTCTGTCAAAATGGTATGGAGATGATCCTTCTCATTCAACTCTTCCAATAACTCATCAGCAAGATGATCCATTTCTTCTATGTAGAAGATCTACCCTTCAACAGTTGGGTTTCTTCATAGCCTCTTGGATATCAAAAGTCATCTTTAGATCTTTTCCCATGTCCGATTGAATATTGCCCTTTTGAACATCTATCATAGCTCCAGATGTAGCTAGGAATGGTTTTCCCAAGATCAAAGGATCCTTGGCTCTTCATTCATCTCTAATACCACAAAGTCAGTAGGTATTTCTGCCACTCCAACCTTGACAGGTAAATCTTCTAGTTCTCATATATCGATCTACTAATACCAAAGATATGTTGCAAGACTTGAACTTGTTGAAACCTATCTTCCTTGCAACTGAGGGAGGCATAAGACTAATGGATGCACCTAAGTCACATAAACACTTGTTGAATTTTAGAGGACCTAATGAACATGGCAAGGTGAATGAACCATGATCAGATGACTTCTTCGGGATTGATGTCTTTGTGATTATTGCACTGCATTCTTCACTTAGCACTACCATTCCTTCGATTTCTTTACCCCTTTTGGTGATGGCATCCTTCGGAAACTTTTTATATGGAGGGATAAGAGTGATAGCATATAGGAGTGTAACCTTGATATCAGTATCTTTCATGTATTTCTCAAAGAATCCCTTATATTTCTCCATAATCTCCTTCTTGAACCTTGATGGGAATGGTAACCTTGAAATGTAAGGTGGTGGAACAAGAGGTGTATCCTTCTTCTGTAAGGTAGATGGTTGTTAAGAAGAAATTGGCTTGACTCTGGTTGTTGAGTTGGGTTGTGTCCACCTCAGAGAATCAGTTTTTGCAGAATCTGCATTTTCAACTTCATTTAAACTCAAATCATCTTCAGCTTGCTCAACACTGTCCTCAGTGTCGTGAATATGAGTTTCTCTAGATGGTAACTCCCTTACACTTCTTAAGGTTATTGCATTGATGTGAGCAAAGTCTTTGGGGGGGTTTTGAACAGATTTCCCAAGAAGTTAAGTTGTGGGCTTTTGTGCAGAATATGAAGCACCCATGCTTTCCAAGTACTTAACCTTAGAGTTCAATGCTTCAAACTTCATGTTAAGAATGAGCAGTCCATGTGGGTCTTGAGTTCAGCAAATTTCTTTGAATTCTCCATTGCTCCATTGGCTTGACCTTGCAGAAGTTGTTGTAACAATGCTTCAATATTGGATTGTTGAGCTTGTGGTTGCTGAAGGATAAAACCAGGAGGTGCTCCTATTGGTTGTTGTTGTTGAAAGCCGCTTGTTGCTTAGTGCTTAGGAACAAAGCCTTGATTTAATTGTTGACCATAGTTGATGACAGGCTTTGTAATAACCCTCATTTAGGACTAATAATTAGCCAAGAGAAATACGAGAAACTGGCCACAGCCTAATGGATAGAAACATGGCCGAGAAGGACGTATAAGGCCAAACTTACGTCAAGAGGACCCGAGCTAGGATAAAATGGACAAAGGAAGGATACTTTGAGTAAATCCCTATCTAAATATCTTATTATCATAAGGATAAATAGGATTAACCAAGCCAAAGGAAAGCTTGGCCGAGAAACATGAAATTGCTGAAAACTACATTTTCGGTAACATAAGGGATTTAGGCCATTATATGGGAAAAGGTCTAGTATA
>OVAV01001093.1:0-14469 GCA_900406375.1 Iberis amara | reverse complement strand
CGATGAGTGTCTTGATTTGCTCCTTCTCCGAATCTATGATCGGTGAAACACCAGAATCAGCGGCAGGAAGCCACCGCGAACGGAGGTGGTTCTTAAAGTTGACAGCAGCGGCGTGACGGGTCTGTTCATCAACTGAGGGCTCAGCCACAAGCCGGAGAACAGCTAAGCCGTAATTAGGAAGATCCGAAGCCTCCGAAAGCGATCTCTCAGCTGCTCGGCGAGGCTCCGGGACCGGAGAGAGCGTGTGTAGAAAACATTGCGAGAGAAACTGGAGAGTCTCCGGATTCCACTCCATCTTTGTAAAACGTAACAAATACGACGGATCGAATCGGAGCAACAACTGCGAATGCACAGAAACTGTATGATTATAGTCTCTCCGGGAGAAATGACTGCGAAGAGAGACGAGAGTAGCTAGGGTTTCTGAATTTCAAAAGAGAAACAAAAGTTTTTAGAAAATGAGGACTTCCGATGAGCGAGTCGGGTTATCGGGTTTGGTTATTACCCGAGAGCGCGTCGTTATATGGGCTACTAATTGGTCCTTAGAGTCTACATCTTTAATGGGCTCAATCAAAATCACTTTTATTATCAAAAACGTATAGTTTTCTGTTCAAGTAATGAGTACGTATTGATATTAATATGCACTTGCACGTTTACGTTTTCCGACCAAGACTTTCTGTCGGTTGAACGTCTGATTTCCGACCGGTGCGATCTTGAGGCCAAGTATAACAAACACGAGCTTGCAGCCCATTTTTATTTTAAAAATTTGAGTTTAAGAACTAGTCCATTTTAAAATTTTTAGTTTATGAATTGGCCAATTTTTTCATTTGTAAATTGTAGCCTTTAAAATCTCAAGACCGGTCCTGATTCTCGAGCCTCTTGGTAATTTTATATGAACCATATATCTAAAATTTTTCAATTTGCTTTTTCTAAAAATTTAAGATGTGCTAATTACTTTCTTGTTCTTAAATTAAACATAGTATGATAAGGAAATACATAAGCTTTCACGTGTGAACAAAATAAAGAAAAAAAAAACTTTAGTAAGTGTTGTAACGCGTGTGGAGAATAAATACGTGAAAAATCGAGCAACGAAAATGCCGTATATAATTCTTCAAACTCAAATAAAAGTCATAAACGTCTATGATGCTGGTCCAAACGCATCACGTCCGTTTGTCTACAGTTTGAAAATAGTGTTTCGGAAAGTATCTTTTAGAAAAGTCTCTTAATCAAACTAATACTAATAATTTGGTGACGTATTTTGTTCTGCTTCTAGTGTTTGATTTTTTATGATAAAGTCAGACTCACTAGCTAATTGTTTATATATATATATATATATATAATTTTATGTTCTTAATAATAAAACTGGTGAAATTTTACAATTTTAGGAACCATTCAATTTAAGTTTGCATTGGCATTTGTCACGTGTGAGACGTGAGACTGTTTATTCCAAAGAAAAGGCACGTGGAGCGTAGTGAATTTCGTTGAAGTTTTAAATAATATAAAGTTAAAATGTCGATCTCATGGGGCCCACTGAAGCCCACGAAAAACGCGTGATGGATAAAGATGAGTTGCGTAACCAATAAATTATTTATTAACCAGTCCTTATATTCTTGTTGTCTATCGAACTTTTCCTTTAACTTCTTAAAGTGTTGTTACGACCAGTCATTTTGAGGTTGTTATGTGAGACACAGAGAGATAAGTAATTGTCTCCACACGACCATACATTCTCTCCTCTACCAGACGTATTCATTTTGTCTACTCTATTTTGACATATTCTATACTTTATAAATTTAATTTAGTTGCATAAACATGCAAATCTCGTTATGTATTACAATATATGATACTCTTATAACCAAACAACTTTTACAGAAATGTTCATAATTATTTGAAATTAAGGGGATAAACCAAATAGAAAATACAAACGCATGATGGCATAAAAGTTGGTTATAGTCCATCACAACTCACAAGTGCTCTCGCTTATGAAGACTCCTTTGGTCGGAAGTTACTGTAGTGTTTGGCATGAGATTCACACTAACCTTATGCGACACATAATTATTCCTTTTAAATGAAGCCAAAAGTACAATTTAATATTGAATTAAAGGACTGTTTTAAAAAAATAATTATGCCGACTCCAATTAAATGGACCCACGTTAATAACGATGTTTACACCCCACCAGACAATCAATATTTTGTTTGCTTTTTTTATGCACGTGATTTTTTTTTTTTGTATTGGGTCAGGAATAAAAAGAGTTAATTAAGTACAATTTGATAAATAAGAAATGAATTAAAAATCTTCATACCATGTGATCTATACTTAGCAAGTACATACACTTACACACGTGTGTAAAGTGTAACCAGTAGTATTTCAGTTTTGTTTCTCTAATTTTTTTTTTTTTTTTGACCATGATGCATACTGATATTACCAATATTTATAAATTAATTGGATTTAGAGATAAATTCAACGAGATGCGATATTTGAGGATAAACAGATTAAGAAGATAAAGTTTAACTAATCAAAGTAATCGATCTTAAAATCAGGAAACAGAATTTTAATCACAGAGTAAATTGGGTTTCTAATTTTAAACCTTATAAACTCAACTATAGTTAACTAATCATTAGCGTGCATAAGTAAGTAACTACACGTTTGGGTTATCATACAAACAAACCTCAGTCGTTTCGTCTCCATTTCTCTGTAACTGTTGCTTCTTCAACCTCTTCTTTTCATACTATTTTTTCGTTTTTTTTTGGGTCTATTTTCTCGTTTCAAAGCTCATTACTTTGTTATAAAAATCGAAGCTTTGTTCACTTTCTCGTTTTGATCAGAATATGGTTACAAGCATCACTGAGTCAATCATTCATTTATGTTAAAGAAAGGTCTGTTTTTTTTTTTTGGAAGTTTTAGAGACTTTCTGGTTTTGGTTTTTGTGAGATTTTGTGTAATCTTTGAAGAGAAAGATGAACATGAGTGATTTGGGATGGGATGATGAAGATAAATCAGTGTTTAGTGCTGTTTTAGGACAAACTGCTTCTGATTATCTTCGAGCAAACTCAAACTCGAATTCAAATCAGAATCTGTTTTTAGTTTTGGGAAGTGATGATAGTCTTAACAAGAATCTATCTAGTCTCGTAGATTTACCAAACTCAGAGAATTTCAGCTGGAACTATGCTATTTTCTGGCAACAAACCATGTCTAGATCCGGACATCAAGTCTTAGGTTGGGGTGATGGTTGTTGTCGAGAGCCTAATGAAGAAGAAGAATCCAAAATGGTCAAAGCTTACAACTTTGGATTAGAGGAAGAGACATGGCAACATATGAGGAAGAGAGTTTTGCAAAAGCTTCATAGGTTGTTTGGTGGATCTGATGAAGACAATTACGCTTTGAGCTTAGAGAATGTTACAGCTACTGAGATTTTCTTCTTAGCTTCAATGTATTTCTTCTTTAATCACGGACAAGGCGGTCCAGGAAGGTGTTATGCTTCAGGGAAGCATGTCTGGCTCTCTGATGTGCTTAATTCTGATTCTGATTATTGTTTTAGGTCTTTTATGGTGAAATCTGCTGGAATTAGAACGATCGTTATGGTTCCTACTGATGCTGGTGTTCTTGAGCTTGGTTCTGTTTGGTCTTTGTCTGAAAACGTTTTGTTGGTTAAGTCTGTTCAAGCTTTGTTCATGAGGAGAGTTAAGCCTCCACCATTAATGGTTAATTCAAACACAAACATGAATGGAGAGATTCATAAGCTTTTCGGACAAGAATTGAATAATTTGGAACAACAAGTTAAGTTCACTACTCAAAGCTGGGAAGGCTATAATAATAAAGGTTACACATCTCAAAAAGTAGACGTGAAAACGCAAGAGAATGTTTTGGATGATAAGAATTACAAGATGCAGATTGAGTTAGCTGGATCATCAGCTACAAACACTCAATCAGAATCTTGTACAGAGAAAAGACCAATGACGAGCTTATTTGGAGAAACAGTTTCTGTTGTTGATGAGAAGAGACCAAGAAAGCGAGGAAGAAAGCCTGCAAATGGAAGAGAAGAGCCATTGAATCATGTTGAAGCTGAGAGACAGAGAAGAGAAAAACTCAACCAAAGATTCTATGCTTTACGTTCAGTTGTTCCAAACATTTCTAAAATGGACAAAGCTTCTCTACTTGGAGATGCCATTTCTTACATCAAAGAGCTTCAAGAGAAAGTCAAGATCATGGAATCTGAAAGAGCAAGAACAGAGAGCAGCTCAAACTCGATGACCACAACAACAGTTGAAACTCCAGAAGTTGACATTCAATCTATGAACGAAGAAGTTGTAGTGAGAGTGATCTCACCATTGAATTCACATCCAGCTTCAAGAATCATACAAGCAATGAGAAACTCAGAGGTTAGTGTAATGGATTCTAAGTTGTCATTAGCTCAAGACACAATGTTTCACACTTTTGTAGTACGGTCTAATAACGGTTCGAGTCCATTGACGAAAGAGAAGCTTATAGCAGCTGTTTGCACTGAAACTAGCTCCACTCAACAACCTTTACCGTCGTCTAGCTCAAAGGTTTCTGGTGATTTATAGGTTTCACTTGAAGGTGAAACTTCTTATCTTCTTCAGCATAGAAAACTTTTAGGTTTCAACAAGAGAAGTAGATACTCTTCCTTAGACAGAAAGGTCCAGTTTTCATATTATTTGCTAACCATAATATATACATAGCTGGAGAGCATAATTAATTCACATATTTATATCTTGAAAACGTTTTTTTGCATTTAAGAAAATCAAATAAAGTATGACATATATATTGACATTTTTCTTTCTTTAGATTATACGAATGTCTTTTAAGATTGAGATGCTAATTTCTCAATCCAAAACAGAAGTCTTTTTAAAATATATCAAAAGGGAAACAAAATGAATCGTGGACTAAGTAATAGCAAGAGGCCTTCTTTGCTTCCTCTGTACTTATCTAGCTTGTAAGACTCAGGTTTAAGCTTTAGTGGTGTTTGTTTGGTTTTTGGCTTATCACTGGCCTGGTTTTTATTGGCTCAGATTATATGTTTTTTGGTTGTGTTATGTACTCTGTTTGAGGCATTTTTAAAACCAGTTTCAAGTGAAAAAAAAGAAGAAGTAATAGCAAGAGGCCCATAAGAATGATTCAGCGACTCTCTCCTAAACCGTTGTTTATGATTTGACCACAGATTCGGTGAATAGTATAATCGTCACCACTCACCAGATACGTAGGTTCATAAACATATTTAATTAAATTAAACGTATTAGTTTGTTAACATTTGACCCCAAAAACGAAGAAACTATACTGTATATACGCGTCATCTACCCATTAGAAACACGACACGTGTCATTCAATGTTGTTTCCTTATAAAAACCACTCTTTTTCAAAGCTGTTTGACCCATGATTCCCGAACTGCGAAAGCAATGTACGCCATTGATTGAACCCAAAACTCTCAATATTGCTATATTTGGATCCTCCATAAAGCTCCACTTCTTCTCCTCTTTTCCTCTTTGATTCTTCCCTTCTGGTTAGAATCCACGCTCTTTTTTTTTTGTTGGTTGGTTCGACGATTCGTGAAACTCACATTCAGCGATCTGGTGGAATTTTGATCAGCTCTTTTTCTTTTCTTTTTTTCTAGAGTTTGGGATTATAGGGATTGTTACGGTTCGTTGTTGTATATACGAGCGAGGGATTCTACGTTGAAGAATCCTGTTTTAATCTTTTTTCTTCTTCTTCTTTAGATTTTGTTGAGTGAAGGAAGGATGTCATCAGCAGCTAGTGTTATACTAAGTCCGGTTCGTAACGAGCCTTTGATTATGCCCACATTTCATACTAATTCATACCCAGACGACACCATTTTGATTTATCTGACCCTCCCTGGAACTGTGATTCCAATGCGAGTGCTCGAGTCTGATTCCATTGAATCTGTTAAGCTCCAGATTCAGTCTTACCGTGGGTTTGTAGTCAAGAATCAAAAACTTGTTTTTGCCGGAAGAGAACTTGCTAGAAGAAATTCAAACATGCGTGATTATGGTGTGAGTGATGGCAACATTCTTCATTTGGTTCTCAGGCTCTCTGATCTTCAGCTTCTTGATGTTATGACCATTTCTGGGAAACACTGTAGGCTTCACGTTGAGAGAGGTCGTAACATTGGCTATGTTAAAAACCAGATTTTTAAAAAGCGTGGAGACTTTGTTGATGATCTTGATGTACTTTACCACGGTGAGAAGCTAGAGGATCAGAGTCTTATTCATGACATTTGCAGAAACGATGACTCGGTTTTGCATCTGGTGGTCCAAAAATCCGCAAAAGTTTGTGTTAAGCCTGTGGAGAAGAACTTTGAATTGTCAGTTGTTGCCCCTCATGCAGATCATAGCACTGTGCCACCTTCTGATGATGTTTCTTTGGAGCCGATCATTATTAATCCCAAGGTGCAGTTACCTTCAGTGATCAAAGATATGATTAAGTCTGCTTCTAATGGACTAAGAAGTGGTAACTCTCCAGTCAGATCAAGAGAAGGTACAGGAGGTGCTTATTTCATGAAGGATTCTTCAGGCCAAAAGTTTGTTGGTGTATTTAAGCCAATCGACGAAGAACCAATGGCTGAAAACAATCCACAAGGTTTACCACTTTCTTCAAATGGTGAAGGTTTGAAGAAAGGAACAAAAGTTGGAGAAGGTGCATTAAGAGAAGTTGCTGCTTACATTTTGGATCATCCCATATCTGGTGAAGAGAGAGGTTTTGCTGGTGTACCTCCCACAACTATGGTTGAATGTTTGCATTCAGGATTCAACCATCCCAAAGAGATCAAAACCAAGATTGGTTCACTACAGATGTTTACCGAGAACGATGGTAGCTGTGAAGATATGGGTCCAGCTTCATTTCCAGTAGAGGAAGTTCATAAGATTTCTGTGCTAGATATTAGACTAGCCAATGCTGATAGGCATGGTGGGAACATTCTAATGAGTAAAGATGAGAATGGAAAGACTGCTTTGATTCCAATTGATCATGGGTACTGCTTGCCTGAAAGTGTAAGTCCTCCTTGTAGATTCTCTTTTGCTTGATTATTATAACATTTCCATTAAAACTCTCTTCTTTTGCTTCTCTTGCAACAGTTTGAGGATTGTACGTTCGAGTGGCTATATTGGCCACAAGCTCGAAAACCATACTCTCTCGAGACTATGGACTACATAAGATCACTAGACGCAGAAGAGGATATTGCTCTTCTCAAGTTTCATGGATGGAAGATGCCTCTTGAAACTGCTCGAACGCTAAGAATCTCAACAATGCTTCTAAAGAAAGGAGTGGAAAAAGGACTCACACCATTTGAGATTGGTAACATTATGTGCAGAGAAACACTAAACAACAAGTCACTAGTAGAGGAAATGGTAGAAGAAGCTGAAGAAGCAGTACTTCCAGGGATGAGCGAAGCAGCATTTCTAGAAGCCTTATCGGATGTGATGGAGTTCCATCTAGATAAGATGGTCCGGTCACAGGAACAGTAGAATTGGTTCCTGTCTTTTAACACAAAAACTAAAGAGTACATACATATACTCTATATCAACACTTGTTCATTCCTCTAAATCTCTGGACATGTTCAAGTTGTTTACTTAACCTTTATATCTTCTCAACACTATAATTGCACTGTGAAACATCAATATTCTCACATATAATTAAATAATGGCAATTATTTGTAAAAGAATCGTTTTTTTATTTGTGAAGTAAAGAAGATAAGACCAATAGTAGAAAGTAGTTGACAACCTATAATGATCTTTACCAAACAAAGAAACAACAACCTGGAATGAGGAAATATTCGTCATCATCGATGATCTGCTCATTCATCGTAGAGATCTGCTCGGATCCTCCACCGGTAAATCAGACGGAAACGGCGATGCCAGATTTGTGAAAGAAGAAGACGAAGTAAGAGATTGGAGACTAGAAGAAGATGAAGAGGATGGGAAATTCATAGCCATGATGTTTCCTTCGCTCCAAGATCTTCGGATCGGAAAAGAGATGATCTCTGAGCTTCCATGGCGGCTGCAAGACGTCCGCCGCTGCTTTTGATTCTTCTTCCCAGCGCCGCGAGAATCATCGTGAAGTGCGCATCCGCAGTTTTTGTGGTAAGGACGTCGCTCAATGGCGGAATCAAGGCCGGAGATACAACCTTCGAAGATGCAACGGAATATTCCATCGGCGGCCATCGTTGGCTGATCAGGAAGGAGATCGAGATTCGTCGGTGAAAAGAATCTGAATCTCTCGAGAAACTCCAGTTAACTAAACTATTTATATTAGTGTAAATTAGTTTAAAGTAAAGGTCTAATGGGCCTAATAAAATTTAACAACGTTAATTGGGCCTATAAAAAATGTCTTATAACAGTATTGGCTAGTAGAAACAAAAAAGAATCTCTCTCACTTCACTTCTTGTTCTTTCGGTCCTTGTCCTTGAGTTGTCTCTCTAGAGTTCTGATTCTCTGATTCAAAACAGAACTTCGTGAGATTCTTCTATCTTTAACACTTGCAGATGAATCCATAGGAGGACTTTCTTGAACAATACTAAGGTCTTTTGGCTGCGTAAAGGTAAATGGCATAGGCGAAGTCGGTGATTGTGGTGTAGAAGAAGAGACTATAACATTAGGGAGATTCAGGAGCCTCCTCACATCAGGCCGTCTTATTGCTGCATATTTATATATAGACGCAAGAGTTAATAGTGTCACATCAAAAATCTAAGATCATGTGGAAAGAGATAACAATGTTCAAGGGACTTGCCTAATCCATACACGAAAGAAAACACGTTGGAAGTGAGCCAGTAACAGAACAATGCCTGTACAAATAATTATTTGTTTCATGTAACTGTAAGGGAAAACTATTGATCTTAATGTTTCTACACATCAAAGAGTTTACCTTTTCAATGCCTATCAAAACTGGAATAGATAGAAAAGCAACGATTCTTGAGAATTTCTTCATAGTTCCAGCTACTGGATTCCCTTCCAGTCCTTCCTGCATGTTTGACTACGGAAAAAACAAACAACACTTGCGTTATACACAGATTAGGTCTGATAAACTAGTGACTACTGAAAGTAAAAGAGATCAATCCGTATAAATGTTTCCGTTTCTTTAGTTATACTTAGAGTTTAGAACTCACCAATGTTTTAGCTCAGCCTATCAACTAATTTCTAATAATGAAATAATAAATGGACCATTTAAACTTGTTAGCTAATATGTATCAGCACCCAGATACAAAGCTCTTACCTCCACCATAATCAAGAAAGTCACTGCGGTGAGGAGTGGCAAGATATATGTAGTATCAGCAGTGGTGAGATCAGTAAACCAAAGAGTTCCACCAGTTTTAAATGATGGGACTTTCTCGGCCATATTCCTGATCTGTACACAAACACCAATGACTAATTATAATTATACGAGTCAATTTTAAGAAATCGAACTACATACATATATAGTACAGATCCTACCGCAAAGAAAAAGCTGATGAAGATGGGACCTTGAATAAGAAGTCCTTTGAGGGGAGTAAAAGGAGTTACTCCATGTCTATGCCAATCCACAAATGAATCTCAGCAAATCAAGAACTAATGGTACTTTTAGCTTCAACAGACTAACTTGAAGAAACAAAAATATGTGACTTACTTTTTAAACAATAATTGCATCCGTCTCTGCCCTTCTGCCATCGCTTCAGGATCCGAAGCCTAAAATTAGAGGTCAAAGTAAGTGGTCATTAGCAAAGCTAGAAGGAACTTCATCGTAAATTTCCTAACCAACAGAAACTATAGAATCTAGATAGCTACTCAATCTAGAATACAGTTCACACCCATAATTACTAACTGCTTATCTTATGTTAATAAGACACAAGAAGGCATTTTCAAGGTCTTGTACAATGACAAACGGTCACATGTACACAAAGAACAAGTAAGAGAGGGACCAATAACAGCTTGTACCTTATCACTCATCTCTCGTCTTAACTCCTCCAATTGAGGTCTCAGAACCTGTAAGAACATGATAGATAAACTAAAAGCGGAAAAACAAGTGTACTCATTGAACAAAAATTTACAACTTACATTGAGTTTGTGAGTAGACTTTAGTTGATTCAAAAGAATGGGAACTGTAACTCCACGAATGATTACAGTTGTCAAAGCTATCGAAGCCCACCTGCAAAAAAAAAGACTTTACCAATAGATACATACAAAACAAAACCCGTATAAAATGAGCATAAGAAACTATGCAAATACCAGTTCAGGCCAGTAAATGAATGCACACCATCAATCAAATACTGCAAAGCAGCAACAGGAAAAGCAGAATCAGCAGCTGCGATCGCAACCTCGTTTACAGCAGGAACAGCTTGGCTTGTCGTCACAGCTTCCACAATTTCATCGGGAACAACTTCCGTTACCACAAAGTCGATACCATCAACTTTATCAGACCATTCCGGTGGTGTGGTACTCATAAACCGGCATGAAGACAAACCAAGACCCAAACTCCCAGAAAAAGACTGATTTTTCCTCTCCAAAAACATAGAGTTAGTGCCAAAGATTTTATGAATCATTGTATCTGAACTTGGAGAAACCGATTTAGTTTCATCTTGATCATAACCGATTAGATGACCACACGATGGATAAATTCTTCTCTGTAAAAGATTAACTCTCTTCGAGATACCACGCAAGCAAGCAGCCATATTCGAAGATCCTGCTAAAATGGAGTTCACACTTAATAATGTGTTGACATTTGAAGCAAAACCAGTCTCATAAGTTCCTCCTTACAACAACTTCACACAAAAAAATAAAACATAAGTCTAGCTTAGATTTCTACAGATAAGCCCCAAACCTAGTCCCTTTCTTTCAACTCCGTTTCAGAGTTTCACAGCATTTTCTCCATAAAAACCACACAAAACATATGAAAGTGAAAGTTACCTGAATATTCTCAAGAGTTTGAGAGACTCATGAAATCACAGTTTTCGGCTGAGTCGGATCCAAGTCTTAGGGCTAAGACCTGAGAGTGAAAGAGATCAAGACCTCTACCGGACGGCCATCGTAAAAACGCACCGTTTCAAATTCAAGCAAATGGATTGAAAAACGCTCCGTTTCAAGTAGGCCTTTAAAATATTCGGCCTTTTGGCCCAATAAAGTTACGTTTGTCTCTTTGTCGATTTGTGAAGAAACTCGGTTTTTTGTTCTCCAAAATGGATCTTGAACTCATTTATTTGACATAAAAGAATTTTACAGGCTAACTAATTATTTGAAATCATCACTAACAATCACATGATTGGCTATATATAAAACAACAATCAAGTTTGATCGATATAAAACTCAGGATCGGCTGGCTTTTGAGGCAACAAAGATAACACTTGAGGAATCCTAGAGTTTCTTGCTGCTGCATTCGCTCTTAGATTTCTCATAGCATTAGAAGCAAACCTCGATGCATAAATGGCAGCACCTAAGTTAAGTTTATTGCCTCCTAAATCATCATCGTTATGAAAAGTATTGTGTAGTTTGCTTTCTTCTTCACGTAAAGCCATAGAAAGCTTCCTTCTACAATGTCTCTTCCATGCTGATTGTATAAAACATGCTGCCCATGTCTGCCATTGCACCGAATAATACCTACAAAAAAAATCAATTAGATATTGTAAAGTTAAAGGTGTCTTGAGAGACAAGTTAAGATACCTAAACATGTGTCTAAGTTGCTTGCTATGCAGGCGACGATACTGAGTAGCGACAAACTTAAGATCATCAGCTGAGAGAAGAAAGCCTTCGACTTCTGTTTGAGCTTGAACAGTTGTACTAGAGATAGGGAAGTGAGAAATGTTAGGATCAAGTGCCCAAGTGAGAAGATCTCCACAAAAATCGCCAGCTCTCAAGGTAACCGAATTAAAGAATCCAGTTTTGCCACCATTAGTGGTTGTGCTAATTAGTTTTCCTCTCATTATAAACAACATATCCTCCACTGGCTCACCTTCACGCACAATGTAACTTTTCTCTGTGTAAAGAACAGTTTTCAAACGAGTACATACAGCATCTAGTAACCGATCATCCATAGCTTTAAACCAAGGCACTTGTTTGAGCAATTTGAGACAAAGATGGCGTTTGATGTCCTTTTTGAGATCTTTAGGAAGACTAGAGAGAATAGCTTCTTCTTCAACTCCTCTAGTTTCTTGCCATTTATACTGTTCGTATTCACGAATACGTTTTCTCAAATCAGATGGTAACATACGGTGAGACATCCATTGTTCTGCATCTCTTCTTTTCACTCTCATTTCTTCAACTCTTACCGTAGTTGATTGCAAATATTTCTACAAAAAAAAATTATCATCAAGATCTTTTTATTTTTAAAAAAGTACTGATTATTAAAAAGAAAAGTAAGTAGTAACCTGCATGTTTCCAATGAGAAGAGCAAACAAGACAAGTCCAGAAACACAAATGACAATAGCAAAAATGATCTCTCCTTCAAAATCACTTGTCTTCAAATTTTGCCCCAAAGCACTATGTAGAGATAAATGGTTCAACCTTTAATGTATATTTCTATAACGAAATATGTTATGTAAAGTGAGAATTGAAATGTGACAAACCTAAGGTTACGAAGACCCCACCAGAAACAATAGAAAAATTTCTTAATGAAATCATTTGACTCCACAACACCAGACTGTAACGCTTCAGCGAATATACCAAAGTTGAAAACTGTGGAGTTTGTGATTTCCTCTGGATCTATCAACGGACAAGAACCGTTTAAAAACTGCCTATTGTCTTCTCCACCTTGTGAACAATACAAGTATTTATGAACGCATCCTTTTATCTTCTCGCAGGTTTCACGCCAACATCTATCTTTCCTTTCTATAGAAATCAAGTACCAAAATGACCCAAAAACATGGCTAGCTAACATGTAAAGGAACAAGTTTAAAGCAGCACCAGCCCATGCAGTTTCAGTTACCAAACCAGAAGTTCTTGTTACTTGTTTAAAAAGTGGATAAATCCTAGCAATCCTTGGCACATATTGACAAAATATTGCCCATTTCAATAGCTCTTTTGCTACCAAAGACGCCGGTCTTTTCATCTTTGGAACAACCGCTAGAACAACCACCTGTCATAACCAATTGACAATAAGTGAATTGACTCGTATCATATATTATATGATTTTGAGTTAACAGTATTTGTACCTGGGGAATAGGGAGAATCGAAAGAAGATCGATTATAAAATATGTCTTGAGGTATGTTATAGCGATATCTTTATGATTAGTGTTAAGCTCTCCTCTTCCAAAACCACGAGAAGAAGGAGTGATGAAACCGGTATGAAACTGGAACAACATGTGAACCACGTAGAATGCATCGATGAAAGTGCGAAATACACAAGCAATTGTCTGGAGTTTCTTGTCTAGAGTAAGACAGAATCTGTCCGGTTTCACAACTGGGATATAGAAAAACAGAGGATCAAAGGCTAATGCCACAATTGACAGAATTAAGAAAATCTTGTTCCAGTTTTGAAGATATGAATCGTTTGGATTCATTACTTGTAGTTTCTTCTTCTTCTTCTTCTTTTCATTCTTCTTCTGATAGTGAAGCCTTAATGGCTTTTTAAAGGTTCTGATTTTCTCTGAACCCTTTTCGAAGCTTCTTCTAACTGTTTTTATAACTGAAGTCACTGAGGGTCTAGTAGGTTTGGTCGAATATTCGTTATTAAACCTGTCAATATTTTTTATCAAAATCACTACATAAGCTTGTAGTTGTTAACTAAATCAAAGGAAGAGTGAGTTAATACAAACCTTACGAATTTGTTGTGTTTTTGGGGATTTGTCATCTCTATCATCTCTGCTTGCTTTCTTGAACCTGACTAAAAAAAAAACAGAGCAATTTAATATATTTGAAGTAGAAAGAATTTGAGAACTAAAAGATCAAAGAGAATCAAACCTTGGTTGGAGAGGGCTAATCTATACTAGTAAAGGGTTTTTTCCATATATTTTTCTGTGATTCTTGGAAGAAAAAAAAAGGAGAAAGCTTGATAATTTCCTCGAGTAGAAAGAAGAAAATCTAAAGATGATGATGATATTTTAAAATTTAGTGGAGCAAGGTTATAGTAGTACTAGTTTGAATTGATGAAGACAATAGGACAATAATTCTAGTGGAAAAAAAGATGAGTTGACTTTTGATAAAGACTGAGTCAGTCAACCTAAGAAATTACAATTCCAAGTTGGGTTTTTTATTAACACGAATACGAAAAATCAGAATACGTATTCATACTTTGAGAGCAACTTCCATGCTAATAAAATCAAATAACAATAATATATATATAAACATAGTCGTTGATAATGAAATTAATTACCATATCATTATTAGAGCAACTTCCATGCTACATACGTAATCTACCATATTCTGTTTTGGCTGAACTAAATTTTCCCATGTTTTTCGTTTTGTTGACTTATTTAGTTATTTTTATTAGGCAAAAGTAACCACTTGACCTATATTTTTCAATTAATTGCTCAGGTAACCCCA
>OVAV01001092.1:0-14473 GCA_900406375.1 Iberis amara | reverse complement strand
ATTAAGAAATAATATATTTTGCAATTTTATAAATTTATTTAAATTTTAGTTAGAATATAGTAAGGTATATTCTATTCTCAATCTCACGTTGATTTTTATTTGAAAATTGTCACTATGTTTTGTTTTATTTTTAAATAGATTTTCAGATACTATTGTGTGATATTAACAAACTAAAAAAAATAATGAAAAAGAAAAAGCTAACTCCACGCTAATAAAAAAAGTAAGTAAACTCTTCGTTTTGAAGTGTTACAACGTAACGTTATTAAACAGTTACCAACTCAATGTCACACGTGTGTCAATCTGTTTGATGGGGGTTGAATCAGTGACTATAACGTAATTGCTTGAAAAACGTGATGCCAATATGGCACTAAGCCACCCAACCTAGACTCAAATCAAGGCACGACCAAGATGGAGCACTCGGCCAAGCACTCGGTCCAGGCCCGAGTGAGGAGACTCATGATGATGAGAAGTGACCGACTAGGCCAAGCCACTCGGCTTAGGTCCGAGTCAAGACAACCGAAGAAGATTCTTGGAGCACACTCGGCAAAGCTGCTCGGTTTAGACCCGAGTCAAGACAGAAAAGCACACACTTGGCCAATCCACTCTATCATCTAACCCGAGCTGGGCATCCAGATCAACCTATTTTGTCCTTTTCTATAGGGTTTTGATCCAACTAGTATAAATAGACCCCTTAAGAATTGACTATTGCTTTATCCTTTCTTTTATGCTTTTGTGTATGCTTCTCTCTCTAGTTTTTCCAGAACTTCTTTATTTGTAGATCCAATATCTTCCAATATATTTTGTTTCTACCTTTGATTCTTGTTTATACTTACTAATCTCTGCCTCATCATGATAAGATCTGGTTTTTATTGATTTCTGGGTTTGTGTTCTTGATGGGTTTTAAGTAGTTTATGTTTTCTTGAGGATGGGTTAGATTAGGTGTTTATTTTTAGCCTCTTAGGTGGTTTAAGCTTGTATTTGCCTATATCCTTCTAGATTAGTGATCTTAATGTTGATTTCTTTCTAATCAACCTGGAATATGAGCCTAGACATTTCCACACCTACAAGGTGTTTGATGAAATGTTTAAGCAAACTAATTCAAAAGATTTACATTCCTATTCCAAGGGATTTGATGTTTATTAGCTTTAATAGACTATTTTTCATGCTTTCTAGGTTGTGTTCCGTTTATGAGAGCTAGGTCTGGATATAACTTAGCTTGAAATCATTTATCAAGGGATTAAATTTGATTGCTTATGAGTTTATTGCTTAGGGATTAGCTCTGAGTGAGGTATGCTAAACATCTAGGTAAGTTAAGGAAAATCACTGATCAATTACCTCATCCTTAAGAATTTCATTCTCTGATTATTTCTAAGTTTCATTTACTCATCTCCTTTACTTGTTTAGTTACTGCTTCTTATGTTTAAGTTTAGTTTCTTTGTTTGTTATGTTTGTCTTAGGTTGTTAGTTTAAAAATTTAATTATTTAGCTTGAATTAATAGATTTTGATCATATCTTTACTGGTTAAAGACACACCCATTTGATTTGATAACCTATTGTAATGCAATGACACTGATAGCGCATTAGGAAATTGAACTAAGTATAGGGTAAAAATCCTATTATCAATTTGGCATCGTTGCCGATTGGGTGTTTGTTTGTTACATTAAAGATTTCAGATCTTTTGAGATCAAGTTCGTTTATAAGCTACTTTGATTACTCACCCTGTATTTCGCTTTTGTCTTTACATTTTAGCTACTTACAAAACTTTCTGAAAAACCCAACTCCGGTATCCAACCGGAGTCAGTACCAGCTTCAAACATAAATCTATATGCAAACAAGATCTCAAGGAAACCATAAACCCCTACGCTATCTTGACAACATCAATCAGTTGCCAAGGCAGATAAGAGAGCAAAGAGAAAACATTAGAGTAGATCAAGAAGATTAGCAATTTCCAACAACAATGGCTGATCAACAAAAGCCCCCAGTAAGAGTCTGGACCCCGAATTGAAAATGTGTCTAGCAGCATTTTGAACAGAAGCCACAGAAGAGTCTGCTGGAATTACTTTTTCAGCATAGCGTTTACACAAACCACTACACCAAACCACTACATAGTCAAAAGTTCCAAAAAGTCAGCATTTTCTTAAGTTTTTGCCCATTTTAAATTGGGTTAACGCATGTGTTTTGGGTTAACCCAATACCACTTTTAGATCACTATAAATATGTCTTTCACCTAATATGTAGCCAACTTAGACACTTTTTACTAGTTTTGATCTTATTTCCTTTCTTGTGAAAAACTTTGGGATTTGGGTTTAATCTTAGCTTCTTAATCTTTGTTGATCTTTTGTTTATTGCTTTGTTGTATCTTGTTTATGATCATGAGTAAACACATTCTTATCATGGGATTTTGTGTTTGCATCATGACTAGTGAGTAGTCTCCTTATAAGTAAATGGGTTATGTATACTAGGGTGATTAAGTGATGGAATATGATGTTTAGGGCTTAGATACTTAATTCTTCATTCATTTAATGTTCTTAATGCTAGATTTGACCTGATCACTAATTTCTAGATCATAGGGAAATTCATGCCCGAAAGGTGTTTGTGAAAATGTTTGAATGAATTATTTGAATGCTAAATGAGGCCTAACCAAGGGATTTTGTAAGTTAGTTTAGTGGTTGTATGGATTAGATCTTAATGCTTTCTTTGAGTGTGACTTTTCAAGTGATTGTTTAAGTTGCATGATTAGAAAAGACATTATTACCATGGAAGTGGATTAGTCTTTAATTGGACACCCTAAACCAATGATTAGCATTGAATGATTGTATTGAGCATCATAGGACTTCACTTGATCATCTAAGTCAATAACCTTGACCTATTTGCTTAGCTTTTAATCTTGATTTATATCTTAATCTGTTAGTTGACTTTGCTTGATTTAGTTGACTTTTATATCTTTGACTTTTTGTTGACTTTTAGAATTATGCATGATAAAGTCTTCTAAAACCAACCCAATCTTATTTGCTAAGACTAAATATGATTCTCATAAGTCTTAGTGCGCGTTCATTGCTCCCGATTTGGTTTGACACCTAAAGTACTACAACGACACATAAGTAGTCTTCATGATTATTTGATAGACATAGAACCACAAATTTCTTGTATATCAACCAAGCACTCACACTCAAAGACATATAATTGTGCCACACACTGTTCACAACAACAACTTTGAAATCAAGCATTACTTGATAGCAATGGTTCAGGGCAACAAGTATCATGGATTGCCTATGGAAGACGTACTGGCCCATCTTGATGAGTTTGACATGCTTGTAGCCTATCCAAAATCAATGGAGTAAACAAAGATGCCTTCAAGCTGAGACCTTTCCCATTTTATCTTGGTGATAAATCACATAAATGGGAAAAGGCACTACCTCAAAGCTCTGTTACATCATCTGATGAATGTAAGAAAGTTTTTAATTTCTTGCTAAGTTCTTTTCAAATGCAAGAACAACTAGATTTCGCAATGAAATTTCTGTTGAAATTCATACTTAAAAAGCTCAAGAACATCATTTGAATGTTCAACACAAGAGAGAGAAAGAGGAGAGAGAAAGTTTTGTTTACAGAGAGAGTTGCAAAGAGGAATTGTTACTTCCTTAATTTTCAAATGTCGACATACATGATGTTTAAATAAACAAAAGATTCAAAATTGAGTAAGAAAATAAAAGAGGAAATGTTTTAATGGCTCGGCCAAAAGTAGCCTAGCCAAATCCGGCATTTGCACTGTCTTGGGTCAGTCTGCGCATCACTTGAGAGATCATGCGCTCGTGGCTCGACCACAAACTCTTCAACGGTCTAAAATCCAATAACGGTTACTTTTGCAAGTTGATTTCTTCTAGAAGACTTCTTACACTTCAAATATCTTGGTATACATAAATTGACTCGCACAAGATTGATTTTGGCTGGTTTACTTGACTTAGCCAAATTTCCGCATTGTCGGCTCGATAGCTTGCGCATGGTCCACTCGACCATGCTGATTTATGCGCATCGTTTACTTGGCCAGAATTGGACCATGCATGCATTTTTTTGATAGCTTGGCCAGCACGTCTTGACCTGATTTACTTGGCTAACAAGTCTGGCCTATTTTCTCGCATGGTTCTCAACCCTGTCCGGAGTGTCTCGCATGATTGCTCGACTATGCATCCTTCTGGCCTAGTCTTGGCCTTATAAGTGATCTAGCCATCCGATCATGCTTAAACTTGGCCAAGCTTCATCTGATTCATCCGAGACCCATTTTCTTCCATTTCCTCAATCTTTTCCTTTATTTCTCAATATTCCCCCTCAACCTTAACCATGGAGAAGGACTAAGCTTAGAACCGTGAATACCCACCTCATTAAAAATCTTATTGTGCAAAACCACATGGGATAAAAACACACTAATGAAAAAAGAGTGTGAGCTCCACGGTTAGGGGACTTAGTCTTGAATGAGGTTTGTGAGTCCAAGCTTGGCATGGATGAACTCACAAACCTTGAGACTTGCGGCTTTGGTGAAGATATCTGCAAGTTGATCCGAACTTCTTGTCAAACAAGGCAAGATCACCCCTTGTTCCACCATTTGCCTCACCTTGTAGCAATCTACTTCTATGTGCTTTTTTCTTTCCCGGAAGACCTTGTTAAACCCTATGTGAATTGCAGCTTGGTTGCTACAATGCATGGTGATTGGCTTCTTGGTTTCAATTCCCAAATCTTTAAGTAATCCCTTGAGCCAAAAGCTCAGTGTTTATCTTTCTCATTGCTCTATACTTGGCTTCGGCACTGCTATAAGAGACGATCTTTTTCTTCTTGGTTTTCCATATTACCAAGTTGCCTCCAATGAATGTGCAATACTCTGTGGATGACTTTCTATCCACCCTATCACTAGCCCAATTTGCATCACAATAACCTACAATCTCGGTAATCTTATTGCATCCCATCCATATGCTCTGACCTGGAGCTCCCTTTAGGTATCTAAGTATCCAATCCACCATTTTCCAATGATGCTCCATGGGTGCTTACATATGTTGGCTTAATTAATTCACTACAAAACAAATGTAAGGACGTGTTAGAGTTAGATAAATGAGCTCGCCCACCATTCGCCTATATTGGTGTTGATCCTCATATGGCTTGTCTTCATTCTCCCCCTCTCTAAATACTTTGTAACCTTCTTCAAGTGGGTCTTGGCCGGCATTGACCCTAGCTTTCATGTTTCACTAAGGAGATCAAGAGTGTACTTCTTTTGGGATAGAAATAATTCATCTTTGGGTCTACATACTTCTATTCCAAAGAAGTACTTAAGTTAACCCAAATCTTTAATATCAAATACGGATTTAAGAAATTCTTTTGTTGAATGAATTCCTACTTGTCATTCCCGGATATGATTATATCATCTACGTAGATGAGAATGACTACTATACCTTCTTGGATTTGTAATGTAAACAATGTGTGATCTTCCTTGGATCTTGAGAATCCTCTCGGCACTAGTGAGCTAAGTTTGTGATATGACACCCTTAGAGATTGCTTAAGACTATAAATGGACTTCTTAAGTCTTAGCATTTTCCTCGTGTAACTTGGCTTTCAAGTCTTGGGGGTGGATACATGTAGACTTCTTCTTCTAGCTCACCTTGAAGGAATGCATTCCTGACATCCATCTACCAAAGCTACCATTCAAGGTTAGTGGCCAAAGAGAAAATAACTCTTACCGTGTGTAATTTGGCCACGGGTGCAAAGGTGTCCAAGTAGTCTTCTCCTTAGGTTTGTGTGAAGCTTCTTGTCACTAATCTAGCTTTGTGCCTTTCCACTTCGCCATTGCTCTTGTATTTGGTAGTGAACACCCATTTGGAGCTCACGACCTTTTTCCCTTTTGGTAGGTTTTCTTCATACCAAGTTTAGTTTGTCTCCATGGAATTAAGCTCACACCCTATGGCTTTTCTCCATTCCTTATGTTCTATTGCCTCCATATATGTCTTTGGAATCTGTTCTTGACCCAATTTACTAAGAAAAACATGATGAGACAAAGGAAAATGAGTTACAAAGCAAACCCCTTGGTTTGGATGAGCTACGGTTTTGCTATTGTACTAGACTATTGTATTAATCCAATTTGAAGGAGGCTTTCAATCCGAGAGTTTCTAGGAGGTTCCATAGGTTTGTAGACCTATTAAGATGTCTTTAAGGTCATTCCAATCTTTCTTTTCATAGTACCCTTTATGTTATACAAACCGCACGTCCTTAAACACAAGTACTCTTCTTGTATTCAGAGTAAAACACTTGTATCCCTTTTGAGTATTAGAGTATCCTATGAACATGGCCTTTGTGCTCTTTTCATGTAGCTAGGTTCTTTGTTATCGTGGGATAAACACAAAACACAAACACCTAAACACATGTAAGTGGTTAATAGAAGACCTTTTCTTGTTTAATACCTCATATGGAGACAAATTTTCTAAGACTCTTGTGGGACTCCTATTGGATCATCTTGATGAGTTTGACATGCTTTGTCGCCTAACCAAGATCAATGGAGTCAGCGAAGATGCCTTCAACCTGAGACTTTTCCCATTTTCTCTTGGTAATAAATCACATAAATGGGAGAAGACACTACCTCAAAGCTCTATTACATCATGGGATGAATGTAAGAAAGCTTTTCTTGCTAAGTTCTTCTCAAATGCAAGAACAAATAGACTTCGCAATGAAATTTCTGTTGAAATTCACACTTAGAAGCTCAAGAACATCATTTGATGTTCAAGAACAAGAGAGAAAAAGGAGAGAGAAAGTTGCGTTTAGAGAGAGAGAGTTGCAAAGAGAAATTATTACTTCCTTAATTTTAAAATGTCAACATATATAATGTTTAAATAAACAAAAGATTCAAAATTGACAACGAAAACAAAAGAGGAAAGGTTTCAATGGCTCGACAAAAAGTAGCCTGGCCAAATCTGGCTTTCGCACTGTCTTGGGTTAGTCTGCGCATCAGCCGAGAGATCACGCACACGTGGCTCGACCACAAACTCTTCAACGGTCCAAAATCCAATAACGGTTACTTTTGCGAGCATATTTCTTCTAGAAGACTTCTTCCACTTCAAATATCTTAGTTTACTTTATTTGACTTGCACAAGATTGATTTTGGCCGGCTCGATAGCTTGGCATGGTCCACTCGACCATGCTGATTTATACGCATTGTCTTGGCCAGACTCGGACCATGCACGTGTTTTCTCGATAGCTTGGCCAGCACGTCTTGACCCAATTTACTTGGCTAACACGTCTGGCTTATTTCTCACATGGTTCTCGAGCCTGTCTCGAGTTTCTCGCATGGTTGCTTGATTATGCATCCTTCTGGCCTAGTCTTGGCCCGATAAGTGATATAGCCATCCGATTATGCTCCAACTTGGCCAAAGTTCATCCGATTAATTTAAGACCCATTTTCTTCCATTTCCTCAATCTTTTTCTCTATTTCTCAATAATTTCAAGATTTTCTCAGAATAATGCAGAAACCTTATGTGAAGCATGGGAACAGTTCAAGGGTTACACATCACAGTGTCCACAACACGAGTGCAACATTGAACCACTTCTAAGCATATTATATAGATGAGATCACTCAAAGATCAGAATGCTACTATACACAACAAGAACTCAAAGATCAGAATGCTACTATACACAACAAGAAATGGGAACTTTTTGGACAAATAAGTTGATGAAGGTTAGGAGTTAGTGGAGAATTTAGCACAATGATGGGAATTACAATGAGGAATATGACAGAAGTATCAGGGGCAGTGTTGATTCTGAGGAGAGACATAGTAAGGAGATGAAGGATTTGAATGATAAACTGGACTAGCTACTTCTAGCTTAACAACAACAAGTCCACGTCATTAGTGAAGAAGAAGAGATTCATGTTCAAGATGGGGAAACTAATCAACAAGACGAGTTTAGCTACATTTAAAACCAAGGTGGCTACAACAAAGGCTTCATCGACAAGAAGAACAACAACTTGTCACATAGGAGCAACAATGTAGAAAACCCACAAGATCATGTCTATCCTCCACATCAAGATCAATAGACCAAACCTTTAATTCCATATGGTCAACAACAAAATCAAAGCTTTGTTTCTAAACAGCAGGTTCAAAGAGGATTTCCACAACATCAACCAATGGGTACACCATTTGGTTTTGTACCTCCACTAAAAAATGTTGAAGCCATGCTGCAACAGATTCTTCAAGGTCAATAAAATGGTGCAATGGAGTTATCTAAGAAGCTTTGTTAGCTCCACAACAAGATAAACTGCCAATAGAATGACATGAATACAAAGATTGAAGCTTTGAACTCACGGATGAATTATCTGGAGAGAAAATTTGCTTCTACTTCTAATCCAAAACAATCTAGCAAACTTCCAGGGAAATCTATTCAAAACCCCAAGGATTTTGCACACATCAATACCCTATATTTGAGGAGTGAAAACAACCTACTTTCTCAGAATAGACCTACCCACGTCACTGACTCTAGTACCCAACTCGAGTCAGTAACCAGTTTCAAGTCTACTATTGTTGAAAAACCAGCTATCTCCATGAAAAAGAAACACATTTTGTTCCACCACCATACAGGCTTTCAATTCCATTTCCAAGAAGATTCAAGAAGAAAATAATGGAGAAATATCCAGTACTCTTTGAGAAGTACCCGAAAAAGAGTGAAACAAATGAGGAATGTTGGCGTCAAATGAGGAATGCAGTGCCATCATAACAAAGAAACAAATCCCAAAGAAGCTAGCTGATCCTGGTTCTTTCACTCTACTATGATCATGAGGCCCCTTGACTTTCAATAAATGCCTATGTGATTTAGCAGCATCCATCAACCTGATGCCTCTCTTAGTAGCCAAGAACTTGGAACTCAACGAATATAAAGCTTGCAAAAAATCTCTTGTGTTAGCAGACAGGTCCATTAGAAAGTTTCATGCAATGTTAGAAGATTTAACTATAGGAATTAGGGATGTGGAGATACCTAAAGACTTTGTGGTATTGGATATGGATATGGAGCCAAAAATTTCTTTTATCTTAGGAAGACCATTTTTAACAACAATTGGGGCTGTAGTTAATGTTAGAAAATACCACATTAGATTGTATATGGACAAGGATTTCAAGATAACCTTTAAAATCAGAGATATAATGAAGAAACCCACAATTGAATTATGAGTTGTTAGAATAAATGAATGAAAATGATCATGAACAATCTACATTGCCAAAGAAAGATGAAGTTGGGTACTCATGCAGTGATGTATTGGGGTATGAGTTAATTGGGGATTCTAACAAGGAACTTAAGCTAGAAGAAACATTTGACGATGTCAATAGGTTAGAAGCAAGAGTGATTGCAGTAGTTGAAGAAGGCATAAGTCAGACTCGAATGCTTGACTCAAGTAGCCTGCCAACTTCAAACATTTCGGAATCCAGTTTGAGCCTGACTCGAGTACCTAACTCGAGTCAGTATCCAGCTTCAAGCACAAGTTCATCTAAAGACTGGTTTGAGCCTAAAGCACCAACAATAGACCTCAAAATTTCATCCTAAAACGCCTAAGTTTATCAAGGATTGCTTCAACACAGCCAAACCATTGAGGAGGCTTTTTAGAAAGAAGACCATCATTATAGAGTTCAAGGTTGGTGACCAAGTGCTCCTACTCAACTCAATACTCAAGCTTTTTTCAGGAAACTGAATTCAAAATGGTCAAGGAATTTCATAGTCAAGGAAGTTCTACGCTGTGGAACAATCACATTGGTAGGAACAATCAAAGTGAACAGTAAAGAAACCAAACCATACATGGGTGGTAGGATTATTCCAAAAAGAAAACCCGGTGAAGGAACCTTGGTTTTCCTTGGAGAACCATCTAAAGGTTAAGGTTTTAACATGGAGTCAAGCTTAGAGACTATAAAAAAGCTTACTTGGGAGGAATTCTCATGTCTATCCTTCTACATAAAAAATATTTTAGTTTCTTGTTATCTTTGTAATTAATTTTGGTGTTTTTGTTGTGTGTTTGATAGGTTGGACTGACTCGAGTTTGGTAGCCACTACAGCAACTCGAGTTAAGTTTAATCCCACTTACATCAGGAAAGCATGAAGATTACACTACCTCCTTCACTCGACAACCATGAGGTACCAACTCCAATCCATCATTGTAAATACCATTGCATTGCTTTGTGTTTGATATCCTTCAACTCTCCATTGAATTTTGCATCTTCGAGTCTGCATGCATCTAAGGCATAGAAAACCATCAAAATTTGAAAATTTTTCCAAAATTATCCAAGGAAATATAGTGTTCATGAAGTTGCATTTGCATTTTAGGATTGAGTCTCATATAGGTAGTTGTATTTGCATAGGGGACTAGGATGATTACAACCTTGTATGTGCTGATTTACTAGATGATCTCAATGCCCTAGTTCATAGTTTTCTAATGCACTATAATTAAATTTGAAGTAAGACTGAACCATGCTTGAAATATGTAATTTCATAATATTTTCTTGATTGAAGAATGTTGTGATATGATGCATGTCCCTATCTATTTGAATCTGAAATTGATTAGTAATTATCATGTCTGTGCATTAGATTTGAACTCATTGATACAATATACATACTTGGATTTTATTTTACCATTTTACCACATTTTGTCTAATCCAAGTTGATTTTCCACCTTTAACTTAGCTTTCTTTCAATCCATGTGTATTTTACTGAGTGTAAGATCTTTTTCTGGAATGAGTTTAGTAGAAACTGTTAGGTTTGATCTGATGTGAATTATGTTGTGATGAGTATGACTAAGTTTTTAAGTAGAATAAAATTACTTAGCATTCTAGAACTATTAACTTGGACATTGATTTCATCTAGTTTATCAGCATATTTTGGTTATGAAGACCCACTTTCAAACCTCTTCTCCAACTATGAATTACTTGCATGAGGGCAACCAAAAACTAAATTTGGAGAGTTGACATCCCTACATTTTACCTATTTTAAGCATACATTCATAATAATTTTACCTTTGTTCTATCATCATTCATAGCATTCATAGTCCTTATTAGTTACTTTGCATCTTTAGGATAGTTTTGCAAATGTATTGCATACTTGTTGCATTTTGGAATCTAGAACACATACAGTTTGCCACTACACATAGTCTCAAAACAGTTGCAAAATCAAGATTAAAGACTGATTTACAACTGCAACATTTAGTCGCTAAATATTAGTCTATACTTGATGTAATCTCAAATCAGTTGCTAATTTGCAACGTTTTGCGACTACACTGTGCGACTACATTTTGTAATTGAATCGTGACTGCTTCCGTAGTCAAAAAATGTAGTAGCAAAACAGTCTCAAAGTTTTGTCACTACTTTGTAACTGTTGTTTTGTGTCCGATTTTAGACATTTAAAAAAAACAGTCGCAAAATAGTCTCTAATGTTTAGCAACTGATTTGCATTTCCTTTGTAATGTAGTTACAAATCAGTTACTCTTTTTTTGCAACTACTACAAGACTATTTCTTTCTCTGTAGTCACAAAATAGTCTAAATATTAGCGACTGATTTTCATCTGCTTTTATCTAATAGTAGCAAAGAAGTCACTAATACTTTGCAATTACTTTGTAACGATGTAGTCATTTTGTATATTATGAAAATAATTATTAATATAATAATTAAATTGATTTTGAAATTTATACTAAAATAAAATATTTAAGATAATAATCGAAGTATCAAAGATAATCAAAGTCATACATTTTTAAAAAATACTAATGAAATAAAATAAAAACTATTTTGGTGGATCGGATGTGGAACCCCGATTTTTGGCCAAATACGCAGAAACATTTGGATCTTGCTCCTTCAAAAAGCCAACCACCATTTCCAAGTCTTGAATTTTTCCACGTTTCTAAGCAACATCAGCATCACGACGCTCCATTTCGGTTCGAAACTTCTCATCAGGTCGAGCATTCTCAGCAACTTGCTCCTCAATTTGTTGTTTAGCCGCCAACAACTCTTTTTGCAATGATACAAATGATGCACATGAACGCGCATCACTTTGTTTCTTGCCTCCTTTCCCGTAAATCCTTGATAGATAATCAATTCCATACACATTTCCTATGTTTTCGGTTTGAATAGACTACGATAAATAACAATGTTAAACACTAAATTAAACAAGAAAGACAAAAACAAAATGATAAGTTATATATAATATAAAGTTTAATACTTGAATGAATAACTCATTGAGTTGATCCGTTGTAGGTTGTTGATGATGAGAAGTGCCATCTAAAGTCTTCTCTTGACCTTCAGCTAGCTTTGCATCCAAATTCTTCAGATAAGCTTCACATATTGGTTTTGACTTCAAATCCACAATGTATTGTCCGCTCTCATGTGTGTCTTCATGAAGACTTCTCCAATTGTCACCGTTCTTCCCAACTCGCGTTCCTAATTTGTAAAAATTGTTATTCACTATTAGTTAAAAATTTAAGAAGTTTTACATACCATCTCTTGCTGAATTCGCAAATAGGATTTTTGACCTGCACATGAACACGATTTCCAAGTCTATCAGGGTCTGACAACCGAGCGTTGGATGTAGTACTAGTCCTCTCTTTAGCATCATCTATATCCTAATATGCACACATTGTCGTCCATAGATCTTCTAAAATCGATGGAGGTCGTCGTTTATGCCTCTCCGACCTCGCTTTACTCACCATTCCTTTTAGGCGACAGTTACATACCGTTTCGAACTCGTAACGAACTTGTGATGTCAGAATTGGATCTCACGTCTACTCTTGCTACAAAACCAAACAAAAAACAATTAGAACCAATCAAATAACATTTATAATATTAAAATACATACCACAAAATAGATGAAATATCGATCTTTAACGTTTTGCGACACAATCGACCAACTATCATACAACTCGTCAAATTTTCTTTTCAAAATTTTTGATATCCTTCAAATCAAAAATCCGGGTTCACGGTCAAACCTACAAATAAAAAGTAACAACAACAATATTCACAATGTTATCCAATTAGAAAAAAATCCAAAAAATTTTCCAAACATATAATCAAATCACAATTCATAAATAAAAATCACAATTCAAAATCAGAGGCAATCACTAATCAAACTTCCCATACCTAAGCAATCATTCATCCAAATTACAACTCACTAACGAAAAAATCAAATCTAAATCACAATTCAAAAATTCCTAAATCATAATCCAAAAATCATAAGTTGAACACAAAATCAATTACCAAATAGTGTTCTCAATCGGGAAATGTTCAAGATGGACAAATAAGTTTCCCGACCCGGCATACGCAACAAATAATCAATCAAAATTATGTTGATTTTAGAGAATCTGGTATGGAATTTGTTGGTCTTCAACCAGCGGTGGGTCGTATATTAGAGGTGGCTGTTGCAGTGAAGCTTGTTGCGGTGGAGCATTTTGCGGCGGAAGTTGTTGAGTCTGATATTTTTGCGCTAGCGTTGAAGGGAACAATTGCGAAGACATCGGTGAAGGTGGGAGACCTAGCAGTTGTTCGGCGGCCGACGTAGAACTAAGGGCATATCTCCCTGGACGCCCTAATTTGAGACGAATTCGAAATGTAGGAACCTGGAGACGAGCTATGGGACGACAAAAAACGGCCTCCAAGTCCTCGTTGGCCTTTTTTGATGCTGGAAATTGTTGGGGTCAAAAACGGTCACGAAGGAATCAATGTCTAAAAACCGTCATCGAAATGTTAGTCACACAATTCAAACATCAAATCGCACTATGTTGGGGTCAAAAACGGTCACGACGAGATTAATGCCTCATCAAGCCGCTACGAACCCAATCTACAAAACATATTAACCAAAGTTACAAAACTTCCGAAAATACGTTTCGGAGGACACGCACAACGGTCGTCGAATAGCTAGACAACCATCTCTGTACTCTTTTGTCCTTAGTCAAGAAGGTTTTGTCCCATCAGGTTTTCCTATCACTAAGGTTTTAACGAGGCAGGATGATTCATTTACGGCCAATGTCCGCGGAAAGCTAAAAACCGCGATAGATACGGAACAACAAAAAGTAAATCAAGACTTTCTGATAAACGTCTTAGGCTCCAGTAGCGAGCTGATTTCGTCTCGAACCTCTTGTCTCTTGTTTCGTATCATTTCGAGGTTCCGTTGGAATTCTGTGACTAAAATCGTAAAACTCGTTCTTCCCTTATAAATGTAGAGGCAATCGTGTAAACGGTTATCTCGAACATCGCAGTTGCCCTAGCTATACGATTATACCTTATGGTTTGCGGAAGAATCGTGAAATTTTTGTGTATAAGTTTCAATCGTATAAAACGATNAAACGATGACGGCTAACTTAAACGCCGATGATTATCTCGACTATACGATTAAAAGTATCATTCTTCAGGACAGTTATAAGAACGTATTGATACACTCAGGTTTTAAACCAAATATATTCACTGCAATTGCACAGCAAACGCAATAGTA
>OVAV01001091.1:0-14473 GCA_900406375.1 Iberis amara | reverse complement strand
GTTAAACTTAGAAAATCAATCTATTTGGAACGGAGGGAGTATTAAATATACACGTAAATTGCTTCAAAGAGAAACATTGCATCTAAAATTTCAATTGATTAACTTAACCTTTTTGTTCATCACAAATTAAGCACTAAACATAATGCCCAAAAAACTTCACGATCTGTGTACAATTTACGTTGTTTTTTTCGTTGTATGTTAACTTAAGGTTTTGATTATTGCTTCTTTATATGAAGGTGACACAAAACTCAAAACTTTATAAAATGTAAAATAGTTTGCTTGTTGGTTCTTTGAGATGGTTTTATAACTGTTACAGTACAACATAATCTGTCAACAACACAGATCATAAATCTCTGATTTTGCATAACTTTCAAGATTTAAGGCAATTTAGTGGGTCTCTTTAGATTCATAAGCAGCATCAGCTGAAGAAGTATCAATGTCGTTGAGACCCAGCTCCTCATTTTGCTCCCATGATCTCTCATACTCTTCAACTGTATAGTTCAAACACAGACATTATTTGTTAACTTCGAACCCAAGAACCCTGTCCTAACTAACGTCGAACTCATAAACTTACATGAGAGCTGATGATCATCTTTCATGTCATCTGTTACCGGTGAAATAAACGAATTCGCTAATTCATCATCTAGAATCAGAGTCCATGGCTCTTCTAAGCTTAGAAGCTGTTCAACAAGAGAAAAACCATTTTCATAAAAAGCTTTGCTATTTCTTTCACATCAAGAACAAGACAAGGCTAATTGCTACCTTTGTTAGCCTGGATCCAAATTGTCTCCAGTTATTCTTCTTATTCTCATCCAAACTGTCACCAAAAGTGAATCCATGGACTCTTGCTAGACCTGCAAGAACCATCATCAGAGGAGATCAAGTACAAATGCGATTGTAGTGCTTACAAAATCCAAATGATGTACTCACTTTCTCTGATTTGTGTGACTAACCCTTCCACTGTTGTTACCATACCACCAAGTGTACCACCAGCTAGCTCTAGATCAAGTTCTGGGATTTTCACTCCTGCTGTGTCTGACTTGATAACGTCTCGACTTAGGTCAGCGATGTTTCTCATAGAAAGAGTGATTTTCTTTCCTTTTTTAGGAATTGCACCACCTGGCTTCAGCTGCTCATCATTACCCAAAAACAGTTAGTAACTTAAAAGACCAAGCTAAATCTCAATCAAGATAAAATCAAACAAAACCAAACCTCCGAATTCCGATATCCACAATCATCACAAGTTGAAGCCATGACAATAACCTCCTGAAAGTAGGGGATTTCTATTTTATGTCAAGGGTAAACAACATCTAATAGTTCACCAACATACAGAGATACATAAACTTGTTGCAGTCACAAAAGTTTGAAAGGATACTAGTCACAAACATCCGTGTCTCGCAAAGCTTCGTACATGCGCCGCAAGTGGAAGGGAAAACCATCACCTGTTAGAATTGAGAAATAGTAACGTCATACAAAATATATGATCACCATTTTCAAATTTTTTTTTTTCTGACAATGATAATTCTTTTCAAGTGATAATCTTAAATATTCAAACAAAACTATTCCAAAAATTGCAGAGTTGAAGAAATTACCTCTTCAGGTGCAGAGTATCTGAACAAGTTATCAGAAATATCAGTGCTATTACTTTGAGCAATTGCCCGATGACCAGCCGCTGCTCCGATTGCTCCATGAGGTAGAGCAGAAGGTGTACTGAGTCCTTCTTCTGATTGTCCAGTCTGAGATGGGTTAGCAAGATATCCAAGAGTCGCTTGTTGCTCGGGTGTTCTCTCGTAGAATTTGATTGTTAAAGAGGGATCTGGTGACGGAGCATGCCTGTCATATTGTAAATTTGTCATAAGGCTATTAAACAAATATAACTCCATTGATTTGTAAGTTTCCAAGTTAAATATCCTTACGGGTTCTCAATGAAACTGTTACCAGCAGGATCATCCAAAATGAAGGTGAAGGGTATCTCTGCTTTAGCACAAGCTCTAAGCTTAGACAGGAATTCGTCTATTGCTTCAGCGGTTTTAGGATCCACTTTCTGTGTGAAGCAAAATCTATAGTTTGATTTTCTTGACAGTAAACCAATCAAACTTTAACCTGAGATTAAATCAAAATTTACCCTGCGTTCTTCTTGGAGGGCACTCAATTCATCAGCAGCCCGTGCTAATATCCCTTCCACCTGGAAATTAAACAGAAGGTGGAGTTATTGAAAAGGAAAAGATTTAAATCTATTGTTTTCATATCAAGATAGTTAAGAAATTGAAGACTTACAGTTGACAAACTTCCACGTTGGGCCTCTGGTGGAATCTCAAAATCAAGTTCGGGAATCTGAATGCATATATTCATTCAACCAACTATCAGTTTACAGCTTCAAATCAATCCACTTTCCAGTATACAAGAATCACACTAATTCACAGTTTTAGGAAAATTATAAAAAGCAATTTCTTATAGATATGCAGGAAGCGGCCAGAGTTTTTTTATTAGCAAAAGAAATTCACCTTAATAGTGGCTGATTCGGATTTTACAACCTGCCGGTCAAATATCTACAGTATGACAGAGATAAGATGGTAAAATTAGCTTAAGGAGTGAAAGACAACAAGAAACATATACTTCAGTTTCTCATAAGAAGAAAACAAAATGAAATGAAAAGAACAAAAGTTCAGATTTAAGTCAATGCATCAACCTCAACATCGCCCACTAAAACCTCTAGATGGTAAGTGCATCCTCGGGGTTGAATCTCGCCAGCAAACTGAACTTCATTATTCCTATGAAATAGATCAAACTTCAGCGATTAACTAAAGGCTTTCTATTCTCAATTGAGAAAAGCATACAATATTAAGAGCACTTTTCTAAAAAAACATCTTGCTCGAATCCAATTTATTAGAAGCATCTCAAAATCATCAAGAGTTGTACCTTTCTCCACAATGAGGGCACTCAAATGCTGATATTAAGACCTATAACCAGAAATAAGTTAGCAGGAAACTTGTAAGCTAGCAGCCTAGCACACTGTAGAGAAATGTATAAAACCAAAACGTTTCTTATAACGAAATAAGAACCTTTGTCGCTTATTAGTGCTCTAGAGTACGGTCAATTAATCGTAAATAAAATATGAAATACTGAAATTAGAAAATGATGAAATATGAAATACTGAAATTAGAAATACAGAGTACTACATACCTTTCTGAAGTGAGGAATTAAGGTCAATAGAAATCTAGTTGTTCCCTGGAAAAAAAACAAGAAGCCATTTTATGCACAGAAGACCTAACAGAAGAAGGATCAAGGGAAAGACGAAGAAAATCTATTATGACAGATTCTTTATAACCGGGGAAAAGAATTCAGCGAAACTACACAATAGCTGAAAGCCACCATCTAAAGTTGCTCCAAGTGACCCCACAGAACCACAATACTAATATATTTTGACTTAAATTTATCAGTCCATCAGCAGGATGTTCATAACAATCTAAAGAATCATTGGATTCCAAAACTAACTAATGAAATGCTGACGTAAATGTCAGCTATGTGCATCTACAGTATTGAACACCAGCTGAAGCTAAAAGAGAAACTAGCCTGTTCCCTAGACCTATACAAAGATCTCTGACAACGGAAAAGAACTACAAAAAGAAGCTATGGGACGTTCCTCTCATCTCATAAATACTAAATTTTTTCTCTTCTCAAACTTTTCCCATTAAAGGCAAAACTTATTAGCGTCTATCTTTCACTTCTGGCAAATGACAAAGCAATGAGAAGGGAATCCAGTCATAGCAATCTACCAATTTCTCTGTCCACAAAGCACAATCCACTATTTTCTAGATATATGTAATGCACATAGACAAATAGAGACACCAGCCATATGTATGTATGCTTGAGAGAGAGAGAGGCATACATTTTCACTGCAGCGCATGCACATGCTCTCAACTACGTAGAGAGGAGCACCAAAAGAGTGGTCCGCAGAAACAACTTCAACCACCGATCCGACATCCATTGGTTGATCATTTCCGTTGTCCATCTTTTTCGAATTTTCTCCAAACAATCCCAATCAGTTCACAAACCTTCATATTAGGGAAAGAAAAAGCTAAAAGTATGAAAATTTTCTGAGGGAATATGAAAACCAAATGTTGTCAATGTTCCAAAAACACAGAAACAATCCCTACATAGTAATAATCTAATTAGAAGCTTAGAGAAGAGTCCTACCCTAAAACAGGTTGCATTTAAGAATAAAAAATCTTGTTAAAGAATAAACCTCAGAGAATGGAAACCCAACAAAACC
The DNA here is from genome assembly GCA_900406375.1 of Iberis amara. Classification (NCBI taxonomy): domain Eukaryota; kingdom Viridiplantae; phylum Streptophyta; class Magnoliopsida; order Brassicales; family Brassicaceae; genus Iberis; species Iberis amara. Next base: position 10,200 of record OVAV01001091.1, on the reverse strand, counting down.
CACCATTAATCACAGAATAAAATTCTTAAATTTCATCCGAAACCTCCAAAGATTTCAATTTCATTAGTTCCAAAAGAATAGAAAGAGAAAGATTTGATATAAAATCCTTAGGTGACGAGTAGCAACATGTATCCAATGAGCGTAGAAACTTACCAATCAAGAAACGTAGCTATTAAAAGGGAAAGAAATTTCTTCAATTGTTCGAAACTGTGGTGGAAGGATTACAGGCCGAGACTATAAAAACACCAGACTCAACTCTAGAAACGGCCAGAGAGTTAGAGAAAGAAGAAGACCTACGTGCGTGAGCATCACGTGCTTCGGGTCTATATTGACTTTATATGTCTTTGGGCTTTTTAATTCCAATAGTTCATTGGCCCATTTAGGAAATCGATTTGGGACGAAAATTAGGATACGCATCGTAAATATTCCAACATACATAAGACCACAACAATTGAATTTAACTACTCGTTAAATTTCACCATTTCATATAATATGTTTTTAATACGGATATGGATATGGATAGTTAAGGAGTGTTCGCGAATATTTTATTATAAAAAACCCTCTAACTTTTTGCAAGGAGAATGGACCATTCCTAAATTTTAAGTTAAGATTAAGAGAAATATATTTTCACATTTATCCTAAATTTTCATAACAGAAGTAATAAATTTTTATATCATGCAATATAATTGCTTAGAGTTTAGCAAAATCTAAGCAAAAACTAATTTGAAATTTTTTTTGAAGTAAACTAATTACGAATTGAAACTGCAAAGGTCGAGAAAGTGAAATTTTTTCAAAGAAACACACCAATAAATTACCTCTGAAATACGGTCCCTAAATCTCATTGAAAATTTAAAAAGAAAACTAAGAGTTACAGAAGAAAAAAATTGCAAATGAAAGCGTACGCAAGAAAAAAAAGTGATAAAAAGATTAACAAAAACTCAAAAGCACAATATAAAGCATCTTTCCGAAGATTTTGATGATAAAAACTTGAACTTAGTTATCAATAGAATCAGACTGTTATTGAAATTTAAAACAAAAAAAAATCTAAATCAGCTTTGTCCATTGAAATCAGCAACTTTCTTGACATCAGATGAATCTGGTAATCACATAACAAGAAACAAAACAGTTCTTAGATAACTCAATCAACAGATTCAAATCAATTTCGTCTCATGAACCAAACCTCATACCCCAATACAACACTCAAAGATGTCAAAGAACAGAACGAATCAAGCCTCATGCCTCATACAACAATCAAATCACAAGCATAAAGACACCCACAAAACAGATGATTCTTGTTAGAGAAAAACTCATAACCTATGAATGATATTTTAGTTCATAAATCAACAAGGTCAAACCTTTTAGAACTCACAAAATCGAACCAGTTAAGGGACTCCGAGAGGCGAAAGGCTCTTTGAATTTGAATTTGTCGGAGAGTCGGAGACGGACGCCGCAAGAGACACGCAGCAACTAGCGATAAAAATTAGGCTTTTGTTTTTTTTTTTTTTTTTAAATTAATTACTAAGCCCATGGGTTACCCAAACCTCTTAACTTTTTGCGAGGAGGAATGGACCGAATGGTCATTTAATTTGTGAAAGAAAACTTTATATTTGTTTAATTAATATTAGGGTCCAATGTGAAAATACTTGTTAAATAATTATGGGTAAATTTGAAAATACGTAATAATACGAGGTTACATTTAAAAGTTCCCCAATTAAAATGTCGAAGCGGCTGCTATCCGAAAAGTTTCATACGAGATCGCCGTTCCTAGGGCTTTTCGGCTTCCTCTACCTCTCGAGTTTGTAGCCTGAAAATCTTTAACTCAACCCGTAAAACTTTCAGGTTATTTCTCTTTTAGTACTTCAATTTTTGAATTTCAGCTTCATTCTATTCCGATTTGATTAAACTGGCTGATTCCCAAATTCGGACTTCTTTCTAGCCTGATCGATTTGATTTCGTCACTTATGTCTGAAATTGGTATTAAATTTTACTTCTTTTCTTCCTGGGATTGACGAAATTGAGCTCCTTTGTGGTGTAAGTTTTTATGAAGATAGATATTGCTTCGCAATTTCTGAGTTTCGTATGAATCTAGGATTTGTGTTTTTTTGTTAACGTGTTGGTTTGGTTTTTTCTATACTTTGTTTTCGTTCTTCCTTCTTCCTTCTTCCGTCAACAAGAATAAAAACGAAGATTGTCGACTCCTGAAAATGCAAGCTGTTTTTATATCTCCATAGCTACCTGTCTACGTTTTAAGCTTTTGGATTTGCCTTCTAAGCTTTGAATGATCCCTTATAAATACGATGAACTATTGATAGGCTCAAAGTTTCAACCTTTAGGTTATTGTATTAATAACTTGTTGAATTTCTGTTTCAGGTTTTGGACTCGTAAGACCTTCTGCATCTCTCAGCATTTTCAATTTCATTAAAGATGGCAGAAATAAAGACAAATGGAAGGGCATACGAGTCACTATTGGAAAAGGTTCTTTCCATGAACATTCTTTCTTCTGACTATTTCAAAGAGCTCTATGGTTTAAAGACTTATCATGAAGTAATTGATGAAATCTACAACCAAGTTAATCATGTGGAGCCGTGGATGGGTGGAAATTGCCGTGGTCCTTCGACAGCATATTGTCTCCTGTACAAATTCTTTACCATGAAACTTACAGTGAAGCAAATGCATGGGCTGTTGAAGCACACAGATTCTCCTTATATTAGAGCGGTGAGTCAGTGAATCTCTTAACCATCTTCTTGCATTATTGATCTTAAAGAACTTATGCAGCGTAGAACTGTGGTCTTTGTTAATTCTCTTAGCAGAATCTGGAACTTGTTGATTTTCAGTAACATCTACATATAGGTATAAGGAGCCTCTCCAAAACCAGAAATATCTGATAGTCTGTTTGATTAAAACGAGTCTAGTGTGTGTGACGTTCTTGATTTGACTTTTTTGTAAGTGTTAGTGCATGGACACACAGAAAGACGAAACTATAAACCCATGTGCTTATTTATCTAGCGTTGTGTGCTGTTTCTCCCAATACCTGTTCGTCCTGTTACCTGATACCAGTTGAATTGCTTACATGGAAGATAGGTGTTTCCTTTGTTTGTGAAATAACTAAGAGCCTCTTACAGTCAGGTAATAGCATTTCTTACCAGTGTTGTTGAGTTTCATCTGAAACTATTCTTTTCTCATCCCGTATTGAAGGTATTAGCGTACGGATAATTGTTCTCCTGTGTTCATAACAGATTTTCACAACCACAAACAAAGTTGGGATGTCTTTTGGGTTGCTGAGAGTTTCTCCAAGCAAAATAATAAGACCTTTCTTTGCTAGAAGTATCCACAAATAAAGGTTTGAGGTCACCTCTCTAGGATCGTCTCTCTGCCCATTTACCAGCATACAGAGTAGTAGCTATGCCGAGCAGTCTGTGTATGATACCTCACACTTAGTTGGGTACCAGTGTTCAGATAAAGTTAGAGGTCTAGGGTCTGTGCGGAGTATTTCTAACAGGATAGAACATACCTGCTTCCTGGGGTTACTGGAAGTTATGCTAAAATTGCCTTTTCTGTTGATGTTTCTACAACTCCTTGCTACTTTATTGCTTTGCGTTGCTATAACAACTTATCTGATCTGCTTTTGTGATGTTCATTGATTTTGATCTGACCACTGGTAACTAAATGTGCAGGTTGGATTCCTATATTTAAGATATATTGCAGATCCAAAGACGTTGTGGACATGGTATGAACCATACATTAAAGATGATGAGGTAAGCATTTTTTTATCATATTCTTAGAGTACCATAAACTCATTGAAGTGCTGTGCCAGTCTAGCATCTTCTATAGTTCCTTAATATGTTCTCCTCCTCTTTTTTTAATAGAGAAGCTCTTGTTAGTATTCTAACTGAAGTGATCACACAGTTCAGTTTGAACCATGGAATAGACCGTCTCTCTTACCTAAATGGCCACTATTATAGTGGAGCTTAATTGATTAAAGTCATTGTGTTTGGTGTGCTTTCTTGAAAATCCGTAGACCGTTTATTAGGATGTATGGGATTCCGTGTCCCACTGCTTAGCAAATTTTTTCTTGTGGGTTCATGTTGTTAACTTGTTGTCATGACATACGTTCCATCTAATTTGAAGTTTGAGCATGGCTCTGCTATTGGCATACTGCTTGACATGAATCTATTTATGTACTTTGGCTTCAGGAGTTTTCACCAGGATCAAATGGACGGACGACGACAATGGGTGTTTATGTACGTGATTTACTGCTTGGACTGGTGAGTCACTAGCTGTTACAATACATGGACAAACTTTTCTGTTGTCCGCTGATCATTGTCCCATGGAAAAAGTGTTTTGTCTGGGCAGAGTTGGATGCATCTGGGTTTCTCCTAGGTCTAAAAATGAATGTATTTTAAAGTGATACTGAGACAACTGTTGCTTGGTGGTAAGATATTGTGTGGTGATTGGTTTTGCTGTGATGTTATTTGTTTTGTCAGGATAGTACAAACACTCTTTTTGGACATAGTTGCCTGTTTATATTGTTCTTATAAGTTACCGACTCTTTTTGATACCTCATGTTACCTTCATCTTCCAGATGAGTCTGGTTTATGTTTTTTGGAGAGCGTTTGGTGATTATCTGCTTGACAAGTTTACTTCATTTTCACACTAATTCTTTAGTGAAGTCATAGATTTAAATAGACGGTATAGCATTTCTGTGTATGAGTGAAATATGATTGTTTAATTTTTCTATGATGCTCATTCCTGACTCTTTTTTTGCAGTACTACTTTGATACATTGTTTCCGCGTATTCCTGTTCCTGTCATGCGCCAGATTGTGTCGAACCTCGAGAAGATGAATTTACCAACTAAACCTTCTGGTTCAACTGGAGACATGACTCGTGGTTCTGAAGAGACTGCCCGTCGTCCACCATCTGTAAAAGCATCCCTCTCTGTTTCATTTGGTCAGCGTGCACCTCACCGTGCTTCCACCAGAGGCTCCTCTCCTATTCGTCGTCCTCCACCTTCTGGTTATGACAGAAAAGAAAGTGATGACAGAGACTCTGATAGACAGCGGTCCCCACGTAGGAGCCAGAGCCGAGACTACTATTCTGACAGAGACTCGGATAGACAGCGGGAGCGAGAGAGGGAAAAGGACCGGGAAAGGGACCGAGACAGGGAGAGGGAGAGGGAGAGAGATCGGGATAGATACAGAGAAAGGGAGAGAGATTATGGTAATGATAGGAGATCAAGGCGTGACTATGAAAGTAGAAGCAGACGCGATGATTATGAAGATGATAGAAGCAGACATGACCGGAGAAGCAGAAGCAGGAGCAGAAGTAGGAGCAGGGGTGTGCAAAATGAGCGTGAACCAACTCCAAAAAGAGATAGTAGTAGCAGCAATAAGGAGAAATCTACTGAGACTATGAACAAAAATCTAGCAAAGCTAAAAGATTTATATGGAGACGCTAGTAATCAGAAAGGCAATGAAGGAATTGGAACAAGGAGGGATTCAAGTTCAGAAGAAGTGATTAAGCTTGGTGGTTCCTCTTGGAGGTGAAATAATTAAACAATAAATAAATTTTTAAAAAAAACTGTGGATTTATAATGCCTCTTCTATTTGTAGGATGTTGCATCTTGTTTTACTGTGTACTGTTTCGATTTCCAGCTAAAATATTTGTCATGTGCCTGAAATTGCTACAGTTTTAGATCTTTATCATGAATTTGTTTTAAACTTTGTTCCGTGTATATTCATGAATTTGTTATAGTACATTTTCATGAAATATTACAAAAATAACTTTATATTTAGAAAATATTACGGTCAGAAAATATTATGTATTTTTATTCATTCTTAAATACTATAAAACTATAATTTTTATTTAAATATCACAAACATAGAAGTTGAGTTATAAAAGTTTAGAATTTAAAATTTTGAGTTTGGTTTCACAACTAGAATTTAAGGTTTAATTTTGAAATGGTTAGGATTTAGTTTTGGAGATTTAGAGTTTAAATTGAAAATTTTAAAGCTATTTGAAATTTATATTATTTGTTAAACAAAAAAAATTTGTGACATTTTAGAACAAATAAAAAAAATATATAGTATTTTGAAATATACATAATTTTGAAGGAATTGTTGAGAATTCCTTGTATCATGAATATATGTTTTCACGGACGTAAAATAGAGTTAATTTTTGAGAAAATTGAGAAATAGGAGGCTAAAAAGTTTTATAATTACTTTAAATTTTTTGGGTTTAGGTTTGATTTATTGTCGGTTGTGTTAAGTTTGGAGTTTGTTAGGTATGATTCAGTTTTGGACTTTAACCGTTAAGAAACAAGAAGTCATTTTCTTGAGACGCAAGACAAAAGATCCTAAATGGCGGAATCTTTGAGTCTCATGTCAAATGATTAACGCGTATCGTCGATCAACTCTTCAAGCGTCAAGAAACCAAATAAGCCATGGCTCAGTTCGATTTCGGCATCTCTATTTACACAAATGAATTACTCGAAAAGCTTCTTCGAACGTATCACTCTTCTTCACGTGGCGTCCGCAGATATCTCTTAATCTATCTCTTTTCCTTAAGTATCCCCGACCTAAGCAAACGCAACTTGAATCTCTCTCCATCCGCTCTCAAACAAATCAAACCTCTCTTGATCTCATGCTTAATGCAAGAAACCAACGAATTTGACATCAAGATCCTCAGAAAGATCTTAGCTTTCGTAGCTTACAATGTTGTGACGTTAGATAATTGCGAGTGGGAACAGCTCACTGATCTTATGCTCACGTTCGTTAGTATTCAGCCTCGAAAGGCGATTCTTATCTTCATCGACTTGCCATTACTCTATGGACAATACACTGAGAGTTTTTTGCAGAACATTTTCGAGTTAGCCTACGCTGTGTTGACTAGTCCTGGTAAAGGTAAAGCTAAACGTTGGAGCTTGGCTTTAGAAGCTACTGTTAAAGTTGGTATTCAGCTATCGGATTCAAAGAGAGCAATACTGATCACAGCTGTTCGTGACATAGCAGAAGAAATGGCTGAGGAGGAGGAAGGAAAGTATATTAGGCATGTTGAAAAAGGGCTTGACGATCTAAAGAACTTCGTGTTAAGAAACGCTAATCTCTATGATAAGTATAGTAAAGATCATGTAATGTTCGTTGGGAAGATAGGTTTCTCTATCTTAGCTGCTTACAAATCTATAGAAGATGGTAAGATTTTTGCTAAGGAGATTCTACGAATGTTTAGAAATCAGGAAGAGGTTAAAGATAGTTTTGATCGTGACTGGTATGATCATTTAAGGAATCTATCTGCATTAGAAATCTTAAAAATCTTTGCTACGACTGATTTTGGTGATAGATTTAGAGAAGTTGCTATCAAAAGACTCAAAGTTGTACTAACGAAGTATGATCACACATCAGAGATGAGTCAACTCCAGCCATTGCTGATCTCTTGCCTTGAGGATGAAGCATTCTCAGATATAATAACTTTCAAAATCTTATGTGAAGTTGTCTGTGAGGTGATGATCGGAACTAATGAAACATGGTTAGGTCTACGCGATTACATTATATTGAATTGCAAAACAGAGTTTGAAAAAACGGTTTATGTCTTCCAATGCTTAACAATGGAGCTTGATGAAGAAGAGTTTGTGATTCCTGTGATGGAGAATCTTCTGCCAGAGATAAGGTTAAGGTTTAACCAACCAAATGATACTTTGTTAGATAAAAGTTGTTGGGTTTTGACGTTTACAGGTGCGTTCTGTGTCATCATTCGCTTGGTAGAGGTCCCAAGTCTTGCTAAATATGTTAAGGAGATTGCAAATAAGATGATAGATTCAGTGAAATATCTTGTGGAAAAGAAAATGGAAGTTGGAATTATGAGGAGAGGTTTCAGAAACGTTGAAAGCATTGTGAAGAAACAAGTGGATTGGTATAAAACAAGTGAGTACAAATTTCTCAAGCGTCTGTTATGGAGACTCTATCCAATACAAGGCATGACATGGGAAAGTAAGATAGTGTTGTGGAGAATCAATTTGATTCTTGAGAGAGAAGTTGACAAAATTAACAAAGAGCAGCTTCCACAGAATGATCTTGTATAATATCAATATAGCTCTTTTTAGAATTTAGTTTTTGTTTTCTGAAGATGTACTTAATTCACAACATGCTTCATATCAAACTTACCACTTTTTTCATTGTTAGAAATTTAACAATCACCTTACTNCAAAAAAAAAAAAAAAAAAAATCTTAGGTGTGGGTATTTTAACCGAACCGAACCAATGTTCATTTATTTTGGTTTGATTTACTTGATAGAAAATAAATCGATCGGTGGAATTTAAAATTTAGTTTGGTTCGTTTCAACTATAACAAACCAAACGAACCAAACAATTTTATTTTATACTACATTAACCGAATTGAACCAAACTGAATTTGTTAAAATTTACCGAATAAACATAATATTAACCGAAATAAAATATATATTTGNAATTTACCGAATAAACATAATATTAACCGAAATAAAATATATTTAAGATTTTGATGTACTTCGAAAAAAAGATAATAACGAAAACCAAACTGTTTTGAATCTTTCAGTCGAGATTTCTCCTAGTAGACAACCTTTTCTATTGTTGGGGACTTCCATGAAATAAAATCGGGCGGCATTGCCGGTTATGGAAAGTCCGTGGAAACTGGTCGAAATAATATATGTTTTAATTTGAACAATTTTTTTACTAACTGAAAACCGAACAAACCGAATCAAATGCCCACCACGAAAAGACCCTAACTTGAAAATATGAAGCAATCACGTGATGCTCACTTGGTTATTTCTCAAACTCGGTGTCTGTTTCCTTATGGTGTTCTTGAGTTTTGGCATGTAATCTCCTCCACACCACAGTTTTGTAAAAAGGAAAAATGTCAAATAAATCCCCAACTTACCATTTGAGGCCAAAAAAAAATTTGTACTTTTAATTGAGCCATTTTAATCTTCAATATTTATTTTGAATCCATTTAAATATCCGATTTTCGTTGACCTTGCCGTTTTAGACATCAACAGTTAACACCGTTAAAAAAAGTGTTAACAATGTCGTTTGCTTTAGAACAGAAAAACAGAGTTATTCAACAGAAGCTCTGATTCCAACGACTTCTTCCACATATGCTATGATTCCAGCGAGTTCTTCTACTGGTATTTGGTCTTGCTCGGAAATTGGTTTGCTAAGATTTTTGATTTCTTAAAATCCTCATATTCCTAGGATCATTAAGGATGATTCTAGCAAAATAAAATTCAGATAAACCTAACAGAAAAAAACCATAACCGAACATATGTTGAAGCAAAGCAAAGCTAAAAAGCTTTTGGTTTCATGTTACTCCTTTCTATGAGTAAGTCTATCCACACTTCATCCTTACTTGTTTCTTCTTTCTTATTAGACACACTAGAAAGGTTTTCTTTGATTTCGTAGCGTTAAGGAAGTGATGAAGAAGCTGCAAGAGTATGAAGATGACATAAACAATAACATAGAGAAAGTCGAAACTAGTGGTCTTGTATTGAAATACGTCTAGCCAGATGAGAGTTTACTCGGAAGGCTTCCTTCTCTCACTTTAGGATCACTCCAAAATCTTAAATCTCAATTGTCTCTTACAGATTCACGTTAAGCTTTGATGAAGCATCCAGCCAGAGTTGCCTATAATCTTGATTCTCGTGGCTTTCACCTTCTATGCAAAGCAACCAAAGAAGTTGTCGGGCATGTGAAACCTTACTCGATCACCGGTACTTTGCCTCTAATCCGAGACCTTAAGGTAAGCCATAAGACTGATCGATGAATCTTGATCTTGTGTTTGTAGGATGAAGGTCTCATGGCTACATACCATGCAAAGAATGTGTATTGTCTTCTTTGAGACATGTGCCAAGGTTTTGTTGTCTTCGTGAAGATCATTTCTCAACTGGAGCATGACTAAAAAGCAAGCTAGAAGATAATAAACTAAAAGTTTTACATAGCTTCTTTTTGATTAACTAATGGTTCAATACACTTTCCTTCGCTTCTATCTATTTGTACAAGTCAATGGTGACTCAACACATTAAACATAAATTTACAAAATTTAAAACCAGAGTAATACTAATATACTTAGGGCATCTCCGACACTTTTAGGGCATCTCCGACACTCTATAACTTCAAATTTAAAGTTTTTTCTTCTCCAAAGGGACATTTCAAAACTTCAAATTTGAAGTGTTAC